>PVJL010002908.1:42271-176544 GCA_004026885.1 Lyroderma lyra
TTGAACATAAAAATGTAAAGAATCTTTGCTACGAAATTTTAAGGAGAAATTGTGGCTAAGTGGAACAAAATACAGAAAAGACCTTCAATCTTTCTACTTCCTGATCTTCACCATCATCAGTTAGCTGTAGAGCTATGTTTTTAAATTATACAAAAAGTATTGAACAGTTAAAACTATTGGGCATCTCATAAAAATATGAAAATCAAAAAATTATTGTATTGGCTTTAGTTAAGTATGAAGAGATGACTAATATATGTGGTGATGATTGGAGCGTACTTTGAAGGATGTTAAATAATGCTTTATTCCAACTCTTAACCAGGTTAAACTTGAGCATGTAAGCTGAGGATTTGCCAAATTAGAAGTGACTATGTAAGAGAATCACAGCATGCTAATTGATTGCTCTCTGGAAGAAGAAGTCATTTGACTGAGATTCCCTTTTTAAATGACAACCTTAAGAGCAAAGGTTTAGTCTTTTTGGCTTGATGGCCAAACTTTAAGAGGTGATAAGCCGTCCTTAGAATCTTTGTAAATCTCTGTGACAGTTTCAAGATATTACACTGCAGTGGTTGAATCTGGTCCATTACTCAAATGAAAAACTCTCAAATGAATTTAATGTTCTTTCTTTTATTCATGTTTCTTTCATTGATTCTGACTTATGACTCTGGACAGAAGATTTAAGGTAGCAAATGTGCCAAAATACTGCATCATGTTGGCATGCAAGAAAGGACACAAGGAAAACAGAAATAGCCTGTGACCTTTAGCTAGGCAATGTTGCAGGCAAAAATGAACAGACTCAAGAACCATAACCCTCAATGGGTTAATTTAGAGATTCTGTGAAATACCAAACTAACACTTCTAGTCCCTCATCTAAAAGATGCTCATTAATTTTTTAGGCATTTGAGTGCCAGGTATGTGCAGAATGTAAGTAGTCTACCATTTCATACTGCATGTTCTTTGAATAAATTTTCCAAGAGAGGTAATAGATTTTCCCAACTCAGCTATGCTTCTTGCTGGCCTATCTTATAATCAAAGTCACATGTGAGAGGGGACCCAAAAAACCTCACATTATCTCCTGGCAGGCCCCTTGTATTGCAGGCTTCCCCCGCTAGGTGAGTGTTCTAGGAACCCATCTGCATCAGTGTACCAGCTGGTAGTGTTGTGAGAGGCTGCATTCAGCTTCAGTGAATTTTTTTTGGAGACTCTGGCAATGCATTTGCCCATTTCATGATGGGTGATTTACACGAACAACGTGTGGCATGACAATGCACCTGCCCACACCGCGCTGAGAGTGCAGCAGTTTTTGACCAAAAACAGCATGACCCCTGTGCCCCACCCTCCCTATTCGCCCAATTTTGCCCTGAGTGACTTTTTGTTTGTTTGTTTCCCTGGATGAAAAAAGTCCTCAAAGGGAAACATTTTGCTGATGTGGAAGAGGTGAAACAAAAAATGGCAGAAGCACTAAAAGGCATCAAAATCAATGAGTTCCAAAGCTGTTTTGAGCAGGAAAATAAAAACCTGTCTTGATGGGTGTATTGCATCAAACAGAGAATACTTTGAAGGTGACTGAAGTTTAAACATGTAAGAATAAATACACAATTTTTTATAAATAAATTCCAAGTTTTGGGGGAGTCTCTCTCATATTGTGAGATAGCTAATCAGAGTTAGAGACAGTGGAGTATAATAAAAGTTATCAGCTAAATATTTATGAAACATTTAATACTGTGACTCCCACTTTCTCAGCAACCTTATGTTTAACTATCATCTCTATATAGTCTTACAACTTTTATTGGATCCTTCCTATTGGTTAGTAAAATAGTTTCTTTGCTTTTCTGTGCTTGTTGACTTTACTTCCTTAACTACTATTTATACTTCAATAACTTTTCTGTCCCAACAATTTTAGTGACATTATCCTGATTAAAGACCATGAAAATCTCCATTTTGGTCAATACAATGGAAATGCTTCTATCCTCATCTTAGATTTTCTCTCAGTAGCATTAGACAGCAAACGTTTCAGGATCCAGGAAAATAGCTGAGTTATGAATGAGATGACTTGGGGATCATCAAATGTGTATAATGAAGGCAAGTGAAACAGATGACTTAAAGATTTTAGCTTTGGTTACTGCGAGTATAATGATGCCATAAATAACCTAAAACATAAATGGAGAAAAGTAGAATTTTTTAAAAAAAGAATAAGCTTGTTTTTAGGTATGTTGAGTGAATTGGAAACATAGACCTTTCAGAAGAAATACCACGAAACAAATACGGCACAAGGATTTATATTAAAAGAGACAAAGAGGGTTAAGACAGTATCCCTGGAGGTCAGCTAGCCTTGTAACTTGGGCAGCAAGCATTACCTATTTATCTATTTATATGTGTGTGTGTGTGTGTATGTGTGTGTGTTTGTGTATGTATAATTTTTATATATCATTTATATACACAATTTATTTATGTAATTTATATATTGCACATAATTTTTACATATGTATATCTATTTTAAATATCTGTCTATATGTTTATGCATATATGCCTATGTTTTATCTAATATAACCTAAATAACGTAGATTACATGTTATAAAATACAAAAATAATATATTTAGTTTATTTAGATTACTTTATTTGATTACATTCTAACCAGTGAATGAAGTATATGAATTACATTTGCTAATGTTGTGATATATTTCTTATGATACAGCTTTTAGTGCTTTGATAAATGATATTATACACTTTTAGCCACTTTTAATTATCCCTAATAACCCCAAAAGGTTTAAAAGTGTTTTCAACCCTATTCAAAGTGGCTTGCTGGCTATTAAAAGCTGAGTGCCTCTGGCTGAGAGGCATCTTGGCTGCTAACATGGGTAATTATAGACATTCGTATGGCTATTAAATTTGTAAGGCTATTAAAACATCTAATGTTTCTTAACTTTGATTATATGACATCTGAAATTGGCTGGCTGGATTAGGAGTGTCTTGTATTAAGCACTTAGGTTGTAAGTCCTCTAGACCAAATCTTATCTATGTTTGATGACGTAAAAATGCATTTCACAGACTCCATAAACATTAGCTAATACCTGGTTTTTGAAGATGTAATGTCTTTCTGTGCTGTATTTGAGCTCCTTATTTATGCAGCATTTCTATAGACAATAATTAAATCTTGTACTTAGGTTTCATTACTTGTGGAATTCTTTGCTATGTGCAAAGTTGAATACACATAGGGCATTGCTACTTGTATATTTCACTGACATATGCAAATATAAATATATAAAGCATTGCTACTTGTATATTTCACTGACATATGCAAATATAAATATATAAAGCAATAGATAATCTTTTAAACTGTAAGTGACCTTAGGTATAATCTTGACCAAACCTCTACTTTTTTAGTTGATGAAGCTGAGACAGTAGAGTTTATGTGATTTATACTGTCACACAGCAGCTTATTGGCAATACCGAAGCTGTATGGGACTACAGCTGCCAATTCTAAATAGAGAAAAATAACCCAGTATTTAATATAACCACTCTTTGTAAAATAGCAAGCTCTCCCCATTTTATTTTCTCCTAAGTAAATTTATTACAGAGGATGATTCAGTTGTTTGTGTGAATAAGCCTGATGCTTGTTATTCAGATAGAAAGCAAATAAAATTTAATAATAATTAGTTTCTGACAGTTCCATCCTGTCAAATTGCCTGAATCTATTTTATTTATTTATTTCACTTTATTTATTTATTTTGACATTCAATATTATTTCATATTGATTTCAGGTATACAGCATAGTGGTTAGACATTCATATAATTTAAGAAGTGATCCCCCTCACTAATCTAGTACTCACCTGGCACTATGCATAGTTATTACCATATTATTGCCTGCGTCTATTTTAGAGCATGTGTACTTTCTAAAGCATTCAAATCATTTCTCCCTAAAATAATCTATATGTGGAATGTTTCAGGAAGAAAATAATTTGGTATAAAATAGGGATGCATCCTCCATTACCTTCTTTAGGTAAGGGCTTGAAAATGAAATGACTAGTTCCTTACAATGACAGGTATAATTGGCAAGAAATCAATAAAAATTTATGTACTGGAAAATTGTAAAATGAGACAGAGCTTTTTCAAATCCTGGCTCAGTTCACTTTATCATTTGAGGATAGCTATTTACCACACTGCATATCAGTTTCTTCACCTGTAAAATGGGAATAATGCAACATTAGGCTTATCTATTTTATGAGTATCAAATAATGATTATAAAGTATGTGTCACAGAAAATACCCAATACAAGAAGATGATGTGACACTGTTTTTTACCATAGTCCTCCATAAATAGTTTCTAGATCCTATAAGAAATAATTCCTGACTTTTAGAGACCCAAAGTTAAATGGACATCAAATACCAAGGAGCACTAGGAATGTGGATCAGGCAAACATTTCTGGACGAAGAGAGTAGCCTAATTAAAATTAGTATCAGTTTTTGGCCATTCAGGAGATAAGATGGAATAAAACTGTGTATTATGATGAATATATAACCCTATCAGGAATTCAGAAGACACAGAGTGAGGAAAATTAAAAACCAGATTGCTATTTATCTAGAGAGGATGTGATTCCAACTAAAGGTCTACAGTTGCTCAAGTCCATACCTTGTGCAGCTGCATAGCGTTTGGTTGTTTCTGAAAAAACCTAGTTTGGAAGGCACTAGTTATATATCCTACTTGGTTTTTGTCACCTCTTGTCCAAAACACCTCCTTTTGACTTTAGTTTCAAAATCAATGACTTTTCATGCTTCTCTAGCGCTCCCTAGCTTGTTTTTAATCCTAAACCATGATCATCCTTTCTTGCATTTTTAAAGAAATTTCTAACAAGGCTGATACTCAATTATTGGTGTTAGCAAATCGGTATTGAAAAATGATGGTAGGGAATAATAAAGGTTGTAGAAACCATAATAAAAAATTAAAAACTAAAAATTCAGGACTTCCTCTTACAGTTATGACAGAGTAAGCTGGTAGTTAGATAAAATACACTCATACACACAATGACATTAAGACATCAGAGGACAATGATGGCCAATAATTTAAGGACAGTGATCTTGAAAATGTGTTCAGGTGAGTCCTATATTCCCTACTTCTTTCCTTCTGGGAAAGTTAAAGACACTCAGTGTAGACTTTGAGACTAAAAAGAAGTAGCAACTTAGAGTTTGGGGAAATACCATTGACCTAGAAAGAAAATAATTGGAATTTAGGACTACCAAAAGGTCAGAATCTGAGAATATAAAGTGCTGGAAAGGAGGAAACTGCTGAGAATTGAACTCTGTATTCTATGTGCATTTTCCCATTTAGAGCCATTTATCAAATTCCAAGTTGCACAAAAGCCCCCGCAGGACACAAAGAAAAAGATGTTGTATACAGTGTTCATGGATTGGATGACACTCTATTAATACAATAGCAATTCCCTCAGAATTGATCTATAAATTCAATGCAATCACAATATCAGCTAATTTTCCTATGGAAATTGACAAGCTGGTTTTTAAATGGTTATGAAAATATAAAAGGCCAAGAAGAGTCAAGGCTAGCTTGAAGAACAACCATGTTAAATATCTTACACTACCAGGTACTAAGATTTATTATAAAGCTTCAGTGACTAGACATATAATATTGGCTCAGAGATAAACAAACAGACCAATTGAACAGAATAGAGAATTCAGAAATAGACCTACACTTACATTGCATTGCAGTGCAGTGAAGAAAAGATGTTCTTTTCAATAAATGGTGTTGGATCAATCGGATGTACAGATGGGGAAAAAATAAAACTGTGTGCATAGTCTTCACACTTCTGGAAGAATATAAAAGAGTATAATGAAACTCTAATGACTATATTTAATACATTGAGAATTTTGCAATTTTATAACAGGAGACAATTCTGGGAGAGAGCAAATGGACCTGGGTGGAAACACAAATAACCTTAGTAGGTCTAGAGTGGAAATAGCTGTGTCAGTTGGTCCTGACTTAATTTTAAGAGATGTGTGACATACACTGGAGAGGAATAAAATGTTTGTTAGAGGGTGTACTTTTAAGAAGCTTGATGTCCACTAATGCAAAGTTGGTGGTTATTCTAAAGTAAACTTTTGATAATAATTTAGCCTTACTTGTACCTACATAAAACAAGGCCATACCACGTTTATATCTTTATTATATCTGTATATAATCTACACTTAGTGTACATCTGAATTTGTGGTTCAGCTAATTATTTAGGATATTAGAGATATTTAATTTTTGAATGTGTTGTTTAGTATATTAAACTCCTGTTATTATTATAAACTCCTAATCAAGAGGGTTTTTTATGTGAGAAGCCCAGGTTGACCTCATTACCTTTATAACCAAGACCCTAACTAAGGCCCATCATGAGAAGCGTGCTGGGCAGATATGTCTTAAGATACACCTTAGAATGCCATTAAAATGTGTCGTCTTCTATTTCAGGTTATATTAGTTTCCTCTTATTACTGTAACAAATTGCCACACATTTACTGGCATAACATAACATACATTAACTCACTGTTCTGGTAGTGAGATATTGGCAAGGCTATGTTCCTTCTGCGGCCTCTAGGGAAGAATTCATTTCCTTGCCTTTTCTAGCTTCTGGAAGCCAGCTGCATTCCTTGATTCATGGTCCCTTCCTCCATCTTCAAAGCCTCCATATTCAAAACATCTTTAAACTCTCTCCCTCTCCATCTCTCTCTGTCTCTTCCTTTTCCTCAGTCCCTCCCTTTTCTTCTCTCCTTTCCCTTCTGTCTCCCTCTCTCTGTGTCTCCCTCCAACCTCTGCTTCCTTAACATCTCCTTCTCCCACTGACCTTTCTGCCACCCTCTTGTAAGAACCCTTGTGGTTATATTAAGTCTACCTAGATAATCCAAAAAAATCTCCTTATCTCAAGAGCCCTAACTTAATCATATCTGCAAAGTGCCTTTTGCCATGTAACATATTTACAGGTTCTGGGGATTAGGACATGGATGTCTTTGGGCAGGAGGGATTTATTATTATTCTGCCTATCATAGGGGACATCTACCAATACACTTACCAAGTGTGGGAAATTCTTTTCCTTTTATTTATTATTTTTATTTCACATATGTCTCCTGAGAACCTACTGGGTACCTAGCTAGCTACTAGTGGAAAACACTAGGTGAATAGTGAAGGTGTCTCTGTAGTCAAGAAGCTAAATGTTTATTGAGAAAATAAAGTAAACTTTGGACTTCTGAAAAAAAATTTTGGTAGTTTATGGATTGCACAGTCATCTTGTTTATTTTAAAATCCTAGATGTTAGTAATAATAACCTTTGATATCACATTTGTTTGTACTTATGAGTGTCAGTGCCAACCAGGAACATAACCATGGTGGAACAAATTGAGTTTATTACTTGTTGTAGTGAGGGAAAATGTATACCACAGGGAGTGTGTGATGTCTCAGAAAGAGGATGGTAGAAAAGACTTAATATAGGATGTGGGTTTTGGTTCAGAAGTCTTGGGGAAAGTCTAACGAAATGGAGACTCTCTCTAGATTGGGTGCTGTAAGTCAGGGCAATTCTATGAATGATTATGTCAAATATCTATAAGGAGGAAATCCTGGAGCAGGGATAAAGCAAAGAAGCAGCAGTCACTCATATTAGCCTAGAGAGGGAGATGTTTGGTATTCTGTAAGTGACACAGTGACCTTGTTTATATCACTTATTCATGGTCTCAGAGTGACCTTGTCTGATGTTAGTGTTCTGTAAGGTTATGTCCAACAAGAGAATAACATGGCCTAGCAGTGAGCCTTTGGCCAGCTTGTCATAAATAGAGGCCTGGGTCATTCTAGTTCCCAGATGCTAGGCTACTGGTATTTCCTGTCCCTGTCCCATCTGTGGCACTTGCTAAAAATACAGAATTTCAGACCCACCCCACAATCACTGCATCAGAATCTCTGAGGATTGATTTGGCCAGCTGGTTCTTACATAGATTAAAGGTTCAAACTCTCTATAAACAAACAAACAAAAAATCACGTATTTATCAATGTTAAATACTTGCCTTTTTGTAATTACCGTCTTTAGTAATGATTTTCTGACATTTACAATATTTTTCATTTATAATTCACTAACTAGGATTAAGCTAATATTTACGCATGACCCTTAGTTAGCTATAACTTGGGAATGGCTGAGCTGTATCTTAATGAAAAAACAAAATGGAGGTGCATTTTCGGGGACTTATTAACTAGGCCATAATGATGCTTGTGTGGATTTAACATCTACAGTTCAGTCTTCTATTTTCATGATATCCTCTTATGTTGAGTGGGTGTTTCCTGAAATCAGCACTGCAGGATGCGGCAGGGCTGAACAACCGTGCCTGTTTGGGTTCTGAATGCACGCTTTACCGGCGTCTCTCTTCATCTTCCTGTTGACAAGCTTTCCCATATGCTTTAAATCCTGAAACCACATAAGCCTTATAACCTCACTCTGATGAGCATGCCCTTTAAAGGCTAAGCTAAAGGTGTTTTCCTAGTCCCCACATGACAATGTGAAGAATGCAGGGCCTATGGGACGGAATCTGTGCCTTCAAAATATACCCATGAGACTCTTGCCTTTTTCTTTCTTTCTTTCTTTGCAATAACATAAACAGGAACACAAAGTTAAAAGCATATGTACTCTCTTCAGTAGAATAACACAATTATTAATATTAACATTCTAAAATAGGCATGTCCAACCTGCAGCCCAGGGCGGCTTTGAATGCAGCCCGACACAAATACACAAACCTTCTTAAAACATTATAAAAATTATGCACAGATCCTTTTTCAGCTCATCAGCTATTGCTAATGTTAATGTATTGTACGTGTGGTCCAAGACGATTCTTCTTCCAATGTGGCCTAGGGAAGCCAAAAGGTTGGACAACACTGTTCTAAAATATAGCTCCAGGTCCTCAAAATCTATTTTTCTCAAACAGTAATCATTTCAACATCATACTTTAAGTATGTTTGTATGTTTATTGGTAATTTAGAAAAAAGAATGTTCACAGAGAACATGCTAAAGCTTAATGTAAGGAAGCTTCCTTTTCAAAGAAGATATGAAAGTTAGATATATAGAGTATGTATTTAGCCATAGTTTATTGCAACTTGTAATTCCAGAAGAATATCAGAATTTAATACTCATTCTGGAAGAGTGGCAATGGAAGATTGTTACATTCTAAGTGTCAATGATATGTCCTATACTAGTGCTTTTCAAATATTCCCAGCAAAGGACCAGTATTTTTTATTCATTGACTTTTTAAATATCATTACCAATTTCTCACAGATGGATAATTTTTAATTGAGTAATAATTTATAAAATAATTGAAAAGAAACATACAAACTACAAACCTATCCTTAAATTATTACTAGATTCAACAAGCATATAATTACTCTGTCAAATTACTATCAAAATTTCTAAAGGTTTAGTCTCAATTTCTGTACTGCATTGTGGACCAGTACAAAAATACAGATCTCCACACTCTTGAGTGGTACTGTCTGATATCATGTTTAAGCATTGAATTTTTCATGTTTATAGCATAATAATTTGTTAAAGCTATGAGAGAGCTAAGAAATTCAACCCTAGATTTTTAAAAATGAGACTATTGAAAGAAGTGAGAATGACATTTTTGTTAAGGGACTTGGCAGGTCCCAAAGCAAAGATAGCCAGTTAATAAATGAGTAGGAGAGGCTAATGGGCAAAAAAGAATGAATATTATTTGGTTGGTATTGTATATTTTAAAAAATAAAGATGAAAGAGTGGTGCTACTTGTAATTTTGAAATAATAGTAGGAATGAGTTAATTACAGAAAAGATTAATTTCACTTTTTTGATGTACTAAATGTAGAGATTAGCAACAAATAGAACCGTGATCCATTTTTACTTCTTCCTAAAACTTTTTGCTACTGTGACTGAGCTCATCCTCCATTTGTCTTTTCCCTCCCCTCCCACTTCCCAATGTGTCATCAAGTCCATGAGATGGCTGCCTAATAATGCCTCAGATCTGTAATAGGCTCTGCTTTATCCCTGGGATCTTCATTAGTGCCTGACACATAGTAAGTGTTGAGTAAATATTAATAGAAAGATGATGTGAATGTATCTCCCCAAATACACGATGGTATGTTTTTCTTTGCCTTTGTGATTTTGAACGTGGATTTCTTTGTATATAGTGTTGTTGTTTTCTAAAATCATTCAAGACAGGCTCCATCTATATGGCACAACTTCACTGAACTTCCCCTGAAATCCCCAGAAAAAACCCTTAACTCTGCTCTGAGCCTAGATGTATTATTTCATTGTAGTCATTTGCGTATATATGTCTTCCACAATAGACTAAATGATCTTGAATATAGAAATTATCATTTTTCTAATTATCTTCTTCTGTGCCCAAGCACAGGGCCTAAAAATCAGAGGCAATCAATAAAAATTTATTCTATGGATGAATAAGTGTATTACTTAGTAATATCAAGAGAAACTATAAAATGGCTTTAGCTCTATTTATAGAATTTTTGTATTTTGCTTTTCTACTTTGTATAAAGTTTCTTACTCTTAAAGTCTAACGGTTATCATTTTCAATTTGATTGACAACAAGTATACAGAATCCTCTACCACAGTCCTTTCATTATGTTGTTTATTTGTTTGCTTGCTTTTCAGAAACAAGGAAAAATTTAACCAAATATACAAGACATGCTCTAATTAATATTCTAAAATATACAGTCCTCTCTCCTGGAAATAATTATGGAGGATGCACTATCTACTTTGATGTTTTATGTGGTCTGGGATGCTTTTCTAAATACCAAAGATTTCTTGCCTGAGCACTGACCCCAATTTTATCAGAAGAGGTTTATAATTGGGGGCACACTCAACTGATCCCTAGCCTGTGTCAAGGTTACTTCCCTTAGGTTAATTACTCAATACTTAACTTGCATTTGACCCTCATACAAGAGCATATTCAAAATGATTTCAACCTATCTAAAGTAATGGATTGCATCTTTTCATGATTCTCTACTAGTTGGATAAAAAAGTAACTTGCAACGCAATCTAACAATCTCTTCCTAACTTTATCTCATTCTTTGCAACATCACCAGATAAAGCTTCCTTGTAGATCACTTATATAATGTCACACCTTTTGTGACAATCAATTTCTCTAATTTATATTTCTAACTCCTATACTCCCATTTTATGTTCTGCTGAATAAATAGTAGGTGAATAGAACCACAGTCCCCCTATTTACCCCAGCCATTTGACTATAAAGTTTAGGGGGGAAATTCTCTTTATTTTATAATACATTGCTAGACCACCTGTATCAAGTCACACATTTGGAGTTCTCAGTTTAACTTATCCTTAGAGTACTCTTCCAAATTTATGTCAAAGCAGCTCAATCTATTTTAATTTTGAACAAAATACAAAATGCAAAA
Source organism: Lyroderma lyra (assembly GCA_004026885.1). Lineage (NCBI taxonomy): Eukaryota > Metazoa > Chordata > Mammalia > Chiroptera > Megadermatidae > Lyroderma > Lyroderma lyra. Next base: position 53,695 of record PVJL010002908.1, read on the forward strand.
TAATCAATTTAACACTCATTTATTAAAGTGCCTGTTCAGCAACTACCAACTTATTATGAAACAGGCTCTGGTTTTAGTCTGGGGGTTCAATGTGGAGAAAGACAATCAAGTTTCCCACATTGAATCTTTTATTATAGTAGTTAAAGATAGATTAAAAAGTGAAAAACTGCATAAACAAGATAATGTCTTACCATTATGTATTGTACAGCATCTACAGGGAGATGTGATAGTGACTGGACATATTCTTTATATAGAGTGTTTGGTGAAGGCGTGTCTGAAGAGGTAGTCTTTGATCTGAGACTTGAGGAATGAGAAAAGGCAACTTTTCTTTTATAGACAAAGAAACAAATCTTCCAAGTACAGGAAACCAGCGAATGTAAAAGCTCTAGGTACTTTAAGAAGCCCAGTGTTGCTGGGGTATAGTAAGCAGGGTTTGCAGGGCAAAAAAAGTATATGAATTGCTGTGTAGGGTTAGGTAAGAACCAGACCACACAAAGGACTTAGACTGTAAATGGAAGTCATGGAATGATATTAAGCAAAGAGATAACACAACTAGATTTATGGTTTTTAAAATTGCTCATACTACTGTAAGGAGCATTGTTTTCAGATGATGGAAGCAGGAATCACAGATAGGAGATTATGGCAATAGTCCAGGAATGAGATGATGGTCACCTAGACTAACAGAGATTGGACTGATTTAAGAGAAATGCTGGAAGTAGAATAGATAGCATTTGCAAATAGATTAATTTACTGGTTGAATAAAACATAATTTTAAAAAGACTGCTAAATTTTTTACTTTAGCAATTAGTTAAAGAACCATGCCTCTTACATATGTACGTGGGGAATATAGAGCATAACTTATCATTTTCCTGTTCAGCTTTTATTCCCACTTCTAAATATATCATCTTAATTTTTTTATTGGAAATTCTCCCTCCTCCTACTCAGTCATATTGTTTCTGTGGGACTATCTCCAATTCTTAGCTTAGGTATGGGTATGAAATGCGAGCTTGACTGATCAGCATTTTCAGCCCATGCCTGAAGCCAAATCAACACTGGGACCTTTCAGTTATCCATTCTGAAAATTAGCTTTCACATACTTGAGACAATTTGAGTTGGGTTTCTTTCCCATGTAACCAAGAGTTCTTATTAATACAGGTGAGAAAGTTGTTTTAGGTATATTAAGATTGAAATGACTATTTAGGTTGATAAGATTAAAATATAGATGGCCAGTTAAATTGGAATTTCAAATAAATGATAATTAATGTGTTGGTATATGTGCCCCACATATTGCTAACTCTGGTGAACCTATCTATGTCTATTAGATATCCAAGTGGAGATGTCAAATGGGCCATTGCATCTACAGGCCTGACACTCAGGAGAGCGGTCAGGGATTTTGATGACCATTTGGAAGTTGTCACAATAGTGAGCATTCAAAGCCATGGGACTAGAGAATTACATCTTGGGAAACAAGGCAGATAGAGTTGAGAGAGTATCCAGGACTAAACCTGAGGGCAACCTGGTTTATTGAAGTCTAACTCAACAGGGAGAAATTGTGAAGGATTGAGAAGAAGGTGGAAATAGAACGTCAAGAAAAGCAACAAATAATTTCAAGACTGGAAACCCAACAAAGATTGCAAACTTCCCTGTCAAATCAATGAGCACCCTTTCTTCCTTTCACCTACCTACTGAACCCTCTCAACATTTTCGTCATTTCCTATTCAGATGTCCAGGCCCCTTTGGTTATTGTTGGAGACATCTAGAAACTCACCCCTTTCTTATTGGTGCAGAGATGTGCCTGCCTTCTCTGCTGCCTTTGACATTTTTGGCCTTAAAAATCTCTTCTGTTTCTGTCAAACAGCTTGAGATTTTAAAGTTTTAAAGATAAAGCAGAGTTAGAACAAATAGGTAGAGTAATTAGTAATTCAGATTATTCTGTTCAGGGATGCAAACAAGGAAACAAACAGCTCCAGTGAACAATTCCTCTTGACCAGAGTGTTACCAACATTGTAGAAACCACTGCCTTCTTTTTTTCCATCAACTGTACTAAATCTGACTTGACCTTCATCTTCACTCTATCCAGGTATCCTTATAGGGTCCTCACTCACCCAGAGTCCCTCCCCAGTACCTTCATTTTCTTCCTTTAACTTCTCCCTTAATTAACTGTGGAATAGAAGTGTATTGTGGGAGGAGTTTTTCTTTGTTTCGTGATTCTCTTTATTTTTAACCAAAATGGCTATAATCACATATAAAGTAATAAAAACTTGCACAAAAAGAAAAGAATTAAAAGCTCCCCTTTTTCTTTTCTACCACCTTATGTCCTTGAGGTAATTAACACTGTTTTGTCTGTCTGTTTCTCTGTCTATCTATCTACCTACCTACCTATCCATATTCTATCTAATTACTTACATTCATCAAGTGCTTACTATGTGCCAGAAACTATTAAAATGCTTCAAATACAGTAATTTATTTAATCCTCACAAAAGTCCTTTGGTAAATAAGGAAAATGAATCACATAAAATAAGTAACTTCTTCAAAGTGACAAAGCTAGGAAGTGTATAATATGCATGTTTTAATATGCATGATATAACATATTCTTGACTCAAGTAAAATGAGCAGATGTTTTCAGTGAAATCTATTTGGAAAATACCATGCTGTTTTAGACATACTGTTTATTGATAGCAACACTAATAAAACTTTTAGGTCTGCAGAATTTCTTTTGTGGCTTTGGGCTCCACATCTCTTATAATTCCTGTCTATGAGCTCAACTTCCACTAAAATTATCCTTCCACATATGTTTTCTCCCTTGTGTGAACTGTGTGGGTGTCTTTTCTCGGAGTACAGGCACTCCACACTTAACAACTGAGTTCCATTCCTATGACTAGGTCATTAAGCAAATTGGTTGATAGGCACATAGTTTAAAGGCAGATGTCTTGTGTGTCATGGCACCATAGGAAGTGTATCTTTCAATAGATATCACGTGACATCACACTTATATGTGAAATATGTAGTTCTGTGTGATTGCAAACATTTTGTGTAGTGAATGCCAATTGTGGAATGAGAAAAAGACTGAGGAAGTGGATTCCTGGCCCTAGAGAACTGGTCTGTAAGTCTGAGTGGTCATTAAACATGTAATCAATAAGTGAGGAGTGGCTGTAGTTTGAAACATCTAGAAATTTAATTTTCAGTATTCAGTCCAGGGTTTCCACATAAGTTGGGCCATACCCAGAGCATTGTCATAAGCTTAGAATTCCCATCTTTCAAAAACTACTTTTTCTACTCATGATATAGGGCAGACAGCTTGTGATTGGTAACTAAGCCACTCAGCTAGCTGGCAGAGATTTGCAGGTTTCTTTTCAGGAACAAGCACAGTTGAGGCTTCTGGCTTACCGCTTTTATCTTGGCGATACATAAATCTTAAAATAATGTGATTCACTCAATCTTTTAGAATTACTCCTTAATTTTTAGTATTTGATAGGTTTCAAAAATTGTTTCACAAACCCCTTTCCTTTTGCCATCCACCTCCATTCACAACCTCTGAACTTAATGTTTTAACTTAGAGGAAATTGGGAAAGACTTAAACAGAAGGGCTGATCTCTTTGACTTGGCTTTGTTTATAAGTTTGATTACAGTTTTGGTTATGCAAAAAATATCTTTCTATAGTAAGATTGTATATTTCTTCATTTCTTTTATTAGAAAGAGTACTAAAACTGAAGAAAGCTCACTCCCATCAAGAGAATGTAGAAAGTAACATATTTCAAAGTGGAATAGCACATAGAAAAATTTTTGAAAAAGAAAAGAAATAAATAAAAAGATTTTCTGTGCCTCAAGAATCTTGCTATGCTTTTAAGGTCATATAAATTTCTAATACAATTTAAATATTCTTACCCATGAGGAACAGGAAATCTAATTACTTGTGTTGAGCAACAAGAGAGAGAAGTGTAAACCTCAGGGAGGATGAGGTTGGGAATCTTTCTACAGGCAGACACCTGATTCTAAGTTGGGCAAGTTGATTACATGGCACCTTGTTCAGGTGGTATTAACATATTTGCTTTAAGAATAGCTTTATCAACTATTACATTTGATTCTCTCAAAACTCAACTTGTTTGAGAGACAATGAGGGCAAAGCCCAAATTTGGGTCATTCTTATTTAATACCTAATGTTTTCTCATGATGATAAAGAAAAGTAATTTTGAATCTAATGTCTTCAACAGTTAAAAATATTGGTGGAGCGCCTACTACAGGAAAAGCACATGAATTTATTTCAATTTCTTTCTTACTACTCTTTCCCATTTTGAATTTGCTTTTAATCCAGGACTTTTTCATTCTTAAAGATTGTGACTTTCAATAAATGCCTGATTAGCCACTTTCTAGGTTTTGGCAAATGATTTTCTGAACACAAATTTTTCTATAGGTACAAACCAGATCCCTACTTGCTGTGATATCAAAAAACAACAAAAAAGGGAAAAATCAGTGGTCCTGAATTGGAACTAGAGAGAAACAATGGAAAGAACCACAGTGATTCACAATTACAAAGAGTGTCAAATAATCTTACAAATTCCCTAGAAGTAGACTCCTTAGTTAGAAGAATTTCATTGGGTTGGGGGAAGAGAGCTATATGTGTTTTGAGAACATAAAGCCTTGGCATTTATTATAGGAGACCTCTGAAAACTTTCACACAAAGGCATAGAAGTTGTCCAAAAGCCTCTTATTGACCTTAAGATTTATTCATTATATAAGGGCCGTCTGGAAAAAATCCAGCCATAGATGCCTCTATTTTTATGTTACATGACTGGATACTTTCCAGAGAGCCCTTGTATATCTTTTGATCTGTTTTTAAAAATTAAGCACCTTTCTGTGCTCAAGCAAATATTGAACAACACATATCTGATTTGATTTTCTTTTACCATTTAAACTTAGTAAGTCATTGACATTTTTAACTTTTGTGTGTATAATTTCAATATTTATACAGTTTTATTACATCCCAGGATTTCTTGAATGGTTATCAGGTGGTATTTTTATAATGTTTTCTGGGGATTTTGACTGCTTCTACAGTTAGCAATCAAGTATCTATTTTTGTTCGAATTGATGAATACTGCAGTGTGATTTGACTTAGCAAATTGGATAGTTTTTTCTGTATTTGATAGCTTTTCCTATCCCTTTCTTACAAATTGCAAATTGTGATGATTCCTTACTAACATTGGCCCCCATTCTAAAATAACACCAACTAAAGTAAAAAGGCATACTGTGATCCAAAGTCACAATGTCAGATTGTTCTCCAGGATGACTTGATTCCTATTCCTAAATATTTGCATTCATTTCAGGACTCAGGGAAATTGCCACAAATAATGGCTGTAATTATTACAGTACATTTGTTCCCTAAATCGACTTTAGGGAGAAAATGTTATGCTGTTATTTTTAGCAATGATATAAACTGGGCTGTTGAATTGAGGGATCGCTTCCGAACTGACCTGGAAAGGAGACACAGCTACCGCTGCTTCAATTATATTAATATGGAATACTCAACTATTTTAAGACCTTTTTAGTCTTCTATTTTTTGGCTAGGAATCACAAAATTGCCACTGTTTCAGCAATTTAAATGAACAAATAGGGAAGGAAATACGATTTGTCTATTTTATATTTTTCTTATTTTAACATAATTCATTTTAATTGTTTATTAATGTTGAAATTTTATTGGATTTTTGAAGATATAAAGCAAAGTGAATTTGGGATTTAAGACACGAAATTGAGGTGTGTTCTTTTATAGATTATTTTGTAGTGATAAAATCAAACCCTTCTAAATCAACTGAAATTGTCTATATCTTTTAATGAAGTTCCAAACTGATAGTTTTATTGGCTGTGTCAACCCTGTAAGAGTCAGCCCTCACAAAAAATTGGATTTTAAAATTGACTTTAGTGTGTTTCTTGATTATAATCTTAAATTTCTATTTCCCAATGCAGTAGTGTATCTGAGTTAAAACAAAACATCCTATGAATGGTGTTTGCATATGAACCCCCTAAAAGTCTTCTATCAATTTTGCTTTGTTACCCTTCAGTTATTATTATTTTTGTTTGGGGATGGATTTTTGTTTGTGTGTTTGGCTGATTGTCCCCCCCACTCAAATTATTTGTATGAAACTGAATTATCTAGCTTAGTGACTATAAATCATTTTTTCATTTCTGAAAGAGAATATTTTCAGAAACATAGTAGTCTAAATTTAAAAAAAATACGCATGGTAAGAGGATAATAATACCAAACGGGAAGAGGAGTAGTGATTTATATGGTTATACTAGTAAGTAACAACAGTAAAAAAAAATAATATTACTAGGTGCTATTTATATAGCATTTATTATGAGATATTTACTGTTCTAAGTGTTTCATGTGTATTAACTTATGTAATCTTCATAAAAGTGGGGGAAAACAAGATAAAAAAATTATTAAGTAATTTGTTAAAGGTCAAAATGGAAAAACCACAAAGGAAAAATGGAAAAGTCAAGATTAAGCCAGAATACTTAAATAAATTTCAGGAATGTGCAGCTACTGGGGAATTTAGGAATGAAAAATTATAAAAATATTGAGATACTAGGAAAAAATGTATCTAATTTTCAGGGACCCGAATGAAAAAGAATGATCATATCATAAGTTGCTAGAATTAAATCAAATTAACCTGTCAATGGATTTTATATTAAAAGACTTGATTTGTGAGGCTCAGTTTTGACCCTATGTTAGCTAGTTTCATTGGGCAATTCATGTTAAACCTAGGCCTGGATATCTTTCACTGCAACAAAAGGATTGAATGAATTTCTAAACTCTTTCCTTCAAAACAAATAGATGGTGTTTATTTAACACTTTACCAGTCATGGATTTTTTTCTTTTTTGGCTGAAAGCAATTTTAAAAGTGGGATTACCTAAGCATAATGCATTGGAAAGAGATTGAGAATTCATTGTCTTTAAGGGGAAGACAAAGAACTAACTAGGCATGTTCCAGATTGAAACCTGGCAGCTTTAGACCTTGATAATGTTTTTATGGCAATCCCATTATCCTTTACCACCAGAGCCAATGAATCTTAAAGGTCTCTTAAAACCTTGGTTCACATACATACACACTAAGTCTTGGAGAGAGTCATGTTGGCCAAAGTTTTGTCCTATGTCCAGATATTGGCAACACCAAGTAGTGAGAGAAAAAACAAATTGGTGGGAGGATCCTTACATAGAAGAAAGGCAGGTTCACCCAGTGGAAGAGAGGTAATTCTGTTTTGTCTATGATGGTTTAATTACTATGGGTGCTATAGGACTCCTATAATATATTTTTTTAAAATGGAGGGCTTTAATATATTACTGTTTTCCCTGTAAATAATATCTAAATTGAAACAAATATATTAGTAATGAAAAAGATTTTAGAAATATTCTGTATTTTTACTAGTACAATTAGATAGATTTTAAAACAGACAAGCAGTGTCTCTTAAAACACTTCCCCTTCAATTTTTAAGTGTCAGTATGTAATTATTGATGCAAACTTGTAAGAATTTTTTAAATTATAACTGACAGGCTGAACATAATTGCTAATTTCTTCCCTGAATTTCTATCTTTGCTATAAGAGCTTTCCCCCCCTCGATAGATGGATATCCGAATGAAAAATCACAGAAAGAAAATACATTTTTAAAAGATGAAGATAACATCTGAGTGGAAAAATGGCAAACTTTAATTGAGAATTTTTATATTATTACAAAGTAGGTGAATGATTAAAAATGCCAGGGAGCAGGAGATTATTTCATATGGCTCTCTGTTCGATGTGGACTGCCAATGTGGGAGAAAATCCTTGTAAATCTCAGCATTGCTCCCACACAACCACCTACACAGATGATCGCTTGACTTTCCAGCTAACAATAGATGTGTTAGTAGAGCTCTCACCATCTGCAAAATGAAGTGCACTTAAAAAAAAGTAGCTGCAGTAGACAGTAGTAATTGCTTATACAGTGTGATTAGCATTTTATATTTACACTTAAAAGGTAAGAATGTAAGCAGTGATGACTCCTAGTTTAAATAAGGCCAGTCCCTATGATAGCTCCCAGATTAAATAAGGTCAGTCCTAGATAACAGATAAATTTATGTTAGAAAACTTGATTTTGAATTTCTTTCTACTTAAAATTTATCTGTATCCAAGAATGCAGAATAAAATGTAAATCAAATGAATTTTGATATATTCACTTCTCCTCCAGTAATAGTACTTAGAATCATGTGCATTAGTTATAAACCTCTTTACAAAGTCTAAGTCACAATGGTTCAACTTTTTTAGTAGAATTTCTTCAAAAGCACATTTAAATCTATTTTATATTAGTACAGAAAGAATATTATGGGAAATCAACTTTATATCAATGGAAAATATAGCCTTTGGCCTCTTTTCCCTTATCGATTTTTTTGTCAAGGATAGAAGGGTCCATGATTCCATTACTGGGACTTAGTGGAGGATTCTAAGGCAAAGTGTTAGAAAATGAATTACCTGAATTCTTCATAGGGAAGAGAGCAGCTTAAAGGCTCTTGGGTAGACCCTGTTAATACTTGGAAGACTGGATGTGACGGAGGAGAGTAGACATGTGGCTAATAAAAGGCAGGATAAGACCCACTTTTCTCAGCCTATCACAAGTAGGTACAATGCCACTTGGTACTGGCAAAGTTCCCATGTGTTTCCAACCCATGCATTTCTAACATTTGGCTTGAATAATCTTGGGCTGTTTGTTTTTTTCATATAGATGACAGACACAGTGTACATGAGCTCTGAGCTTTGTAACCCCAAAACATCATCCTAAATAGCATTGCCTAAAATTCTGTGATGAAATGTTCATGTCTTTATGATAACCATGGCCTTTTCCAAGCCTATTTTCATGCAGATTATTTTAGAAAGAATTGTACATTAAGGCAATAACAGCATAGTATGATTTAGTTTTTCTCTATTTATCCTCTTCAATAAATTATTGTTCTATAAATTTAGTATTAGAAGGAAATTTAGAATTAGAAAGAAAATAAAACATCTAGTCTAAACACTTCATTTTACAGATGACAAAATTGAAGCTCAGTAAAGGCTCACACACCTAGTTAAGCACAAATTCAGAACTAATCCCTAAGACTCCTGACTCTCGTCCAGTGCTTTTTCCATTATACTATCGTAAAACATGAAGAAAACAGTGGTTACTTGGGGTTAAGGTTAGGGTGAGGGACAGGTGTGATAGAGTGGAATAAAAAGCAGGAGAAGAGTAGAGAAAAGGAGGTATGCTGATCCCATGCAATTATTTTTGTATGGTTAATTCACATAACAGAGTCATTATCACAAATGAATTTATTTAATAAGTCATTTAGCCCCACAACTCAGTGGTACCTTTTTGCTAAAGTTTAGCACTAAGAAAGTCTCATGTCAGAGCTGGGGAAATTTGCACTCACATCATTCCCATCTGAAAAACTATGCACCTAGAATAAGATAAGAGCAGTTGTTCAAATATCTTGTGTACTAGCCAGTTCTACTGCAAAAACAAATTGCTTAGGATTGATAAGTATATAAAAAAGGAGGATCATCTTTTCTAAGGTTGGAGGGAGAATTAATATTTCTCATCTAAGTAAAAAAAATAAATATGAATAAATAAGAAGAATCAGACTCAAAGGTATACAACATAACCAAAAAAATTCAGTTCTTATAAGTACATACTTTATTCATTTTTTAAAAATCTACATAGTAAATTCAGTAAATAAGAGTAGCCAGAAAACTTGAAGCAGGCAATAACTAATCTATATTATATATTCGGTAAGTCTTAATACATTTGAAATGATAAAATATCTCTTTTTAACTCATATTATTCATGTTGTATTATTCTGTTAATCAATTTTTATTCTGACACATAAGGTGGACCCATGGGACTTTAGGAAATTAATTTCATCTTCAGTGGTTAGCTTCAGTTATACACTGTGTATGTGATGAAAAATAAACTCATAAATTGAGTAAAACCAGTTAATGAAAACTGCACTGTGGGTAGTAGGTAATGAATAAAGATTTGTTAGGTAAAATGTTTCTTGAAAGTTGAAAAGAAATTTGCTCTTTTTAAATGTATTTTTTTTGTTTTCCTAATAGGAAATCCTACCGTTTTTGTTTTTTTTCTCTCTCTCTGCTTAGGGAATTGACTTCTAATAAGATAATGGAATCCAAATCAGGATAGTTAGGCTAAGGCAACAATTTCAAAATCTCAGTGGCCCAACTTTAGCCAGGAAGATGTCATTGGAGTTTGGGGGGAAGTTGAATTGTACCCATCTATAAATGAGGCAGTGAGTCAGTTCCACCCTTTTGTCAGGGTGGTGACTGGGGGGTCCAGTGAGAAACTGAACGTACATACCTACTGAGCCCTTTTCTACTCATCAGTAAGAAACTGCCTACTTGAAAAAGAAAAGTACATCAAGTTGACAATGCACTGTAGAATTGTATGCCTGAAACCTATGTAATCCTTGCTAACAGATGTCACCCCAATAAGTCTAACAATAAAAATGAATTAAACTGGAAAAAAAAAGTAAATAGAATCCAAAGAATCATAATATAGTATCTCAGATGCCCAGGATACAATAAAAATACTACTCATTATACCAAGAACCATGACAGCCACAACTTGACTGAGAAAAAAGCATCGACCGTTGCCAACACTAAGATGAATCACATATTAGAATTATCTGGCAAGGAATTTAAAACAGTCATTATAAAACTGCTTCACTGAGAACACCACTTGATCATTTTGGTAGATGAAAAAAAAAAAAGCATTTGACAAAGTTCAACATCCATTCATGTTTAAAACTGAACAACATAGGTATAGAAGGAACTTACCTCAACATGATAAAGACCATATGTAAAAATCCCATGTAATTAATAGTGAAAAACTGAAAGCTTTCTTCTAAGATACGACACAAAGCAAGGGTGCCTGCTCTCACAACTTCTACTCAACACAGTACTGAAAATCTTTACCAGAGAAATTAAACAAGAAAAAGATAAAATTTATCTAAATCAGAAAGGAAGAAGTGAATTTATCTCTTTGCAGATGACATGATCATATCTGTACAGAATTCTAAAGATTCAACAACAAACTGTGAAAACAAATAAATGAATTCAGTAAAGTTGCAGTGTACAAATCAACATAAAATCAATCACATTTCTGTATACAAATAACTAATTATTCAGAAAGGAAATGAAGAAAATCCCATTCATAATAGTAACAAAAAACAATAAAATACTTGGTAATAAACATAAAGAGTTGAAAGATTTGTACACTGAAAAGTATAAAACATTGCTGAAGGAATTTAAAGATGTAGGTAAATAGAAAGTTTACATGTTTATTGATTGGAAGAATTAATATTGAAATGTCCATACTACCCAAAATGATCTACAGATTCAATGCAATCTCTAGCCAAATCCAGTGGTATTCTTTACAGAATATTTTTAATCCTAAAATTAATATGGAACCACAAAAGGTGCTGAATAGCCAAAGCAATCTTGAACAAGAAGAACAAAGAATAACACTGCCTGATTTAAAAATATATTGCTTTGTTTGTTTGTTTGTTTGTTTGTTTATTTATTTATTTATTTATTTATTTATGGTAGTTCCCTGGCTGGGAATCGAACCCAGGCTGTGGTGAAAAATATATTATTATAAAAAGCTATAGTAATGATACTGGCAGAAAAACAGACATATAGACTGATGGAACAGAATAGATAACCTAGAAGTAAATCCATATATCTATGTTCAACTAATCTTCAACAAGGGTGCCAAGAACACACGTGGGGAAAGAAAAGACTTTTCATTAAATGCTATTGAGAATTCTGAATTTCCACAAGCAAAAGATTGAAATTGAACCTTATTCACACCTTATACAAAAATTAACTCAAAATGGACTAAAGACTTAAATGTAAAATTTGAAACTATAAAACTATTGGAAGGAAATGTAAGAATAAAACTTCTTGACATTGCTCTGGCCAATAATTGAATATAACACCAAAAGCTCAGGCAAGAAAAAAATAAGTAAGTGAGATTGCATGAAATAAAATGGTTCTGTACAGAAAAGGAAACAAAAAGAAACCTGTGGGATGGTGAAAATATTTGCAAACTATATATCTGATAAGGGATTAATATTTAAAATATATAAGGAACTGAAATAATAGCAAAAAAAAAAATGAAAATGAGCTAATGACCTGAATAAACATTTCTCAAAACATAAAGTGGCCAGCAGGTATATGAAAAGGTGCTCAAAATCACTAATCATCAGGGAAATAGAAATCAAACCACAATGAGATACCACCTCAGACCTGTCAGAATGGCTACTACCAAAAAGATAAAAGATAATTGTATGTAAGAACAGGGAGAACAGGGAGCACTTATGCACCATCAGTGAGAATGCAAATTGGTATAGCCATTATGGAAAACATTATGGAGGTTCTCTCAAAAAATTAAAAATAGAACTACCATATATGATCCAGCAATCCTACTTACGATTATATGTCCAAAGGGAAGTAAATCTGTATCTAAAAGAGATAATCTACACTCCTGTGTTCATTGCAGCATTATATACAATAGCCAAGATCTAACAATCTAAGTGTCCTTCTATGGATGAATGGATAAAAAAAAAACTATATATATATAATTCAGCCTTACAAAAAGAAGGCAATCCCACCATTTGCAACTCTATGGATGAACCTGGAGGACATTATGCTAAATGAAATAAGCCAATCATAGACGAATACTGCATGATCTCACATATATGGAATCTAGAAAAAGTAGAACTCATAAAACAGAGTGGAATGATAGTTGCCAGGGTCATTAGGGAGAGGGAGATGGGGAGAGACTGGTGAAAAGGTACAAACATTTAGTTATGCAGGATGAATAAGTTCTGGTGGTCTAATGTGCAGAATGGTGACCATAGTTAATAATACTGTATTGTATAATTGAAATTTACTAAGAGAATTGATCTTAAGCATTCTCACTACACACACACACACACACACACACACACACACACAATTATAACTGTGAGGTGTTGGATATGTTAATTAGCTTGGTTGTGTTAATTATTTCACAATGTATATGTATATCAAAACACATTATACCCCTTAAATATATGCAGTTTTTATATAGCAATATTACTTCATTAAAGCTGAGCAAAACTCCTTCAACAAGCAATTACAAATTCTTTATATAGAAATTTAATAAATAAAACATCTTTGCAAGGAAATAGAAGTTACAAAAAAGAACCAAACGGAAATTATAGAAGTGAAAAGTAGAACTGACAGAAAAACTAGACCAATATGATTTACCTAATCTGAATAACAGACAAAACACACTAAAAAAGAAAAGGAGAAAGGAATTGAAGTAACTTGTGGGACAATAGAAGAGAGAACATTTGAATCATCAGAATCCCAAAAGAAATAAGAGATAGAGAGATAGAGACAGACAGAGACTGAGACTCTCAAAAAATATTTAAAGAAATAATGGCTGAATCTTCCCATGTTTAGAAAAGATAAATTTAACAGATTCAGGAAGCTGAGAAAATTCCAATAGGATAAATTCTTTAAAAATCACTTCAAGCCACATTAGAATCAGACTTTTGAAAACTGAAAGAAATAATCATGAAAGCAAGACAGAAAAATGGCATTGATAGGGGAACACCGATTCGAATGAGAGTAGATTCCTTATTGGTCTACATCTACACCTAATCTTGCAGAGGTAGAGACCAAGCATCTGATCTTATGTTAAGAAAGAGAGAATATTTAGGTCCATCATAATAATGACCACAAATTACTAGAGAGCAGCATTTTCCAATAGAAACATAATGGGAGCTGCACAGCAAGACATACATGTAATTTTAGATTTTCTAGTAGCCACATTTTAAAAAGTAAGAAGAAACAGGTGAATGTAATTATAATAATTATTTTATTTAAACTAATACATCTAGAATCTTATTTCAACATTTAATAAATATAAAAACGTTAAATGTTAATGACCTATTTAACATTATTTTTCATACTAAGTCTTAAAAATCGAATGTTTTACACTGACAGCATATCTTAATTCAGACTAGCACTTGCACCTGATTTTGCTTTCCCCAGGCATTTAGATAATGATCCCTTCTTTACTTTCCTTTGACCTAGAAATGTGATAAAAAACAGTCCCACTTTTTGCCTTTCTCTTCAGAGCAACTTCTCTCATTGGGTATTTGAGTTGCATTCTTGGCAAAAAAAAAAATCTATGCTCAAGGAAATGCACACATCACTGCAGAAATCTGACATCCTGTGTCTATTTCAGAAGGGAAAGCTACCATTCTATCAGAGAATTTAATCTTAAATAAGGTAATAAATTATGTTGGTGACAATTTTTAGACATACTACAAACATTTTCTTAGGTTTTAAAGGCAGTGCGGTTTGTTGACAATTACCAAGTTATATTTGAAATAGCCCTGTAGTTGAACCAAGATTAGATTCAAACCACTCAGTAGCTGTATAACCTTAAACAAAACAAATAAGCTCTTTGATCTCCATTTTATTCTCCAGCAAAATGAAGATACTAAATTATAAGATTTCACTAAGATAATATATATGTAAATATGGAAGATATATTGTTGGCATTCAACAAAGCTAGTTGAATATAAATCAAATAATTTAACATTAGTGCTCATTTGTCATGTTAGGGGGAAGAATTCAAGGAGTGTATTGCAAATTAGCAACAATAAAGAGAAATTGAAACAAATATTTCAAATTGGCTGAACTTGTCCAGTCACTCTGCTAAATCTTACAAAACACTCAAGTAGGGCAAAATACTTTATCAGGTCACTGTCAGTTATGTTAGTCCTGAGGTGAAGAGACTGAGTCTGCCTGTTATTTAAATATTAATTAAGAAAGATGCTTCAAGTATATTTTCATCCATGCAAAACTGACTACAATGAGCTCACTATCTCTTAGAACATGAGCAGCAGTAAATATCTAATATGGAAAAAAAAAACCTACCAGAATTTTAAGCACAGACAAGAAATCAAGAAGAGAGTTCTATCACATTAAAAATCAGAAACAACTACTTCTGTGACCTTGAACTCCTGATTGTATGCTTTGTAAAATGGCAACATTACATTAGATGATCTCTGATAACAGTATCTACAAGGTATGTTTTTTCAGTGTGCACATTGATCAGAGAACTACATGGTCACACAGCTAGTGAGTGGAAGAGACGGGACTTAATAACTCTGGAACCCCTGCTCTTAACCACTGATATGATTGAGGAAATGTTTGTTGATAACTGTTTTTATTTTATAACAATTTTTTTACACAGTTAATATGTTTATGATTTTAAAAGCACTCTTAAACAACTTCCTAATGTTCTCCAAGACCGTGGAAACTTTTGGCTTCTTGATCCCTCCCTGTTCTACCTGGTTGCCACCACACTACTGCTTTTGAGTGATTCCCTCTTTATGCTGGGTCTTACATCAATCCCCCCATAACCACTTTGACCAGCATTCTCAATTTACTCCTTCATTTCTTCCTTGCCCTTCTAAATTTTATCATTGTATCATCCTAACTTTATATTTGCTTTCTTTTCTATTGCCCTAGGGCTACCAAGCTTTATTAAGAAGAAAAAAAGATCATATAATTGCTAATTGGCACCACTGAACTCAGGATTTCCTGTCTTCTGGCTTCTCAACACCACTTAACAATAATTTCATTTGACCCTAAACAATTGCCTTCCATTTTCCTTGTGTTGACTATCCACACCTTTGCCACTTTCCTCAGGCTTCCTTTCCTTAAGCAAATGGTTTGTTACATCAGAAAGAAATTATAGGACATCAATTTACTGAGTATTTTACATTTATGTGGTCTGCCACCAAGAGTATCTGTAAGAATACTCATTCTCACCTGTTTCCATTTGTTCTGGTAAATATTTCTATTCTCCTCACCAAAGCCAAATTTTCTACCTGCATGCTGTCTGAATTCATTTATTTTTGCTAATATGTACAATACTTTTACATACTTGTAATTAAATGTGCACATTTTGTCTCCAGCTTTTTAATTTTGCCTTAACATTATTTTATGTACATTATCAACATAACTCACATATGGCTCAGTATTCTTTCCTATTAATCTTCTAAAACACTTCAGAAAGAGATAATCATCAGAGTCAAATAATATTGCTATATAATACAAATAAATGAAGACTGTCCAGAAAAAATCGCAACCACTGGAAATGCAAATTTCGATAAATAATCAGGGAAATAGTTGATCAGGATTAGGACTGCAGATGTTCCTCAACTTACAATGATGTTATATCCCAAAAAAAAACCACCATAAGTTGAAAATATCATAAGTTGAAAATGCATTTAATACACCTAACCTAGCAAACATAATATAATAGCTTAGCCTACCTTGAAAGTGCTCAAAACACTTACATTAGCCTGCATTTGGGCATAGTCATTTTGCTGCCACTGTTGAGCATCATAAGAGATCAAAAAGATAAAAATTTGAAGTATCATTTCTATTGAATGCATATCACTTTCACAGCATCATTAAAAAAAAATAAGTCAAACCATTGTTAAGTTGTGGACCATTTGTATATACTTAAACAACAGAACAGGTCTAGGAAATAAAATAACTCTATTACTTTTGGGCAGTATACTATAGTTTTTAAATATCATTTAGGTAAATTAACCATTTTCAACTATATGTTTTTCTACTATGTAAATACTACTAATTCATTTATACCATTAAAGTCATAATCTTTTACAAATTGACAAACTGAATATAGAGACAATAATTTTAACACTTTGTGCTTTCAATTTCAGTCAATAATCTTTCTTTAGTCTCCATATGGTATAATTTACCCTGTAGCAGTACAATGTTGAGTTATATTTTAGTGGTTGTTGCTCTCAGGATTAAAATTTGCATCATAATTAGCATTATAATTTAAAACAACTTAATTCAGATTAGTACTAACTTAATTTCAATAATATTCAAAACTTCTCCAATATAGCTTCACTCCTTTCTCCTTTATGCTATTATCATACAAATTACATTTTTATACATTATTTATATATTATACATCACATTTACTGTATATTTTACTTAGTATACATTATATTTACTATGCCTTATAAACCAATCAGCACAATTTTATAATTATTGCTCTATGCCATTGTCTTTTAAATCATATAGGAGAAGAAAGGAGATATTAAGAAAGACACTTACATTGTCTTTTATATTTACTAATATAGTTACCTTTACTTGTGCTCTTTTATTTTATTTTTTTATTGATGCATGATTGACATGCAGAAAAAGCTGTACATATTTAATGTATACATCTTGATGCGTTTCAAGGTAAGTATATACCCATGAAGCCATGACTTTATACCATACCATTAATTGAACCATTGTCTCTAAAAAGTTCCTTCCTTTCTCTCTCTATTTTTTGATAAACATTAAGTGAGCTATGAACTATATACTATGACCAACACATGTGTATTTGAGTTACTATGTGTTGTTCTTTCATTTCAGCCTGAAGGATTCTTGTAGGTGAGGTCTGCTACTGATGAATTCTCTCAGTTTTTTTTTTAATCTGGCAATGTCATAATCATTTCTGAAGAGTAATTTTGCTAAATATAGGACTCTTGGCTGACAGTTTTTTTTTCTTTTGACATTTGAACATGTAATCCTGCTGCCTTTTGGCCTTCATGGTCTCCAAGATTTTGGGCAAGGCTTGACAGTCACTCTTTTAGAGACAGAATTAGTATAAAATCATTGCTGTACAGTGGAAAGCATGCCTGACTTCTGGAAGGTTCAGTCCAAGGGGTGAAGTGATTCATGCAAGCTGAAGTCTAACATCAAGTAGAAGGGTGTTTCTTCAGGTATTGAACTCTACCTATAATACTATAGATATGTCAGAGAACATTTCCAAAGGATGCATTATTTTAAAAAGAGTAGGCATTCATCAAGGAGACACATTGTGGGTAAAAGAAAACCAAGGTGGGGTCAGAGTCCAGAAAGGGTGTGGTCTAATTAGGAAATTCAGCTACCATAGAGGAGGACTGCAGGAGTAGGAGAACATGGTGAGAGGTTAGTAGTGACCACATTATAAGGGGCCCTTCTGATAACTCCACAGAAAGTGGACACAATACTGATGCATACTGTAAAAGAAAATCAGATTTGGTTTTCAGTTGTTTGTTAAAGTAAGTGAATTAGGGACACTTTTGCAGTCCAGTTACTAGCACCATGGACTCAATCCTAAATCAGCCTAAGGCAAACCTGAGGGAAGGAGTGAGAGATGTCTATAAATTCAATACTCATGCCCAGTAAGCACATATTTGTCCAAGAAATGGAACACGATTAGGCCTCCTTGTGGGAAAGCAGGAGAACAGTGAACCCACACAATGTGGAAGACTTAAGGAGAGGAAACACTCCCTATGTATTGTCTCTTCATTGACACTCTACAAGTTACCTTATCAGGAAAATAGAACTGAGCTATGATTTAAATGGAGAGATTACTATAGGTTTGAGGAAGATGGTCATAAAGGAAGGTATTGAGTAATGAACCCTTGTAGGAAAGGAAGGAATCAGCTTTGTGATCAGATTGAACTGATTTTATACCATGGTCTAGTCACTTTGTCACTTTATTAACTTCTTCATAATTGTGAGGATTAAATTATTTTAAAAATAATACTAGTATACATCACTAAATGCTGTGTTTGAATTGTAGACACTCAGTAAATTGTTATTATTATTATTCTTCAATCTTATATTTTCTCATTGGTATTAGGAATGAAGGCTTTGTTCAAACAAATTATTTTTCTCTAGCAGTTATTTCTAGAACCTACGGGGGACTTTCTGCTGGATGATGAACAGAAACTCCTTCTGCAGGAATCAATGTTGGTGAGTCACCACACAATTAAATTCAGAATCGTGGTGGGGAAGGAAGTCAAAGGAATACATAATATAATTACTCAGTATACAAATGCAATAGTAAGTCAAACTTTGAAGATAAAATGTAAAAGTCAATGACCCACAGGAAACCAGTGGAATATTTTAAACCATCTTATTAAAATTTTGAGATAAATGTTTTTAAAAGCAAAACAACCAGCCATTTAAGATAATTTTCTAGATCCTTCACTTCCTTTTATTATTATATTTGATACTCTAGTTCAAGATCTTATTATTCTTCTCACATGAACTATGGCAATAATAACGAAACAATTATTGTCATCAGATTTTTTAAAATTTATTTTTCAATTACAGTTGACATGCAATATTAGTTTCCAGTAACCAATATAGTGATTAGACATTTATATACCTTATGAAGTGATCACCCCAATAAGTCTAGTACCCACCTGAAATCTTACATAGTTATTATGTTATTGACTATATTCCCTGTGCTGTACTTCATATCAGATATTTTTTTTCCTATGGACCATCCACAATACTGCTACATCCATCTTTCTTTTCATCATTCATTCATCCATACAAATATTTATCTATTCACTAGGTTCTGTGTTCAATATTGGGGATCTATTTAAAAACAGATCTATTAAAAACAAATACCTCTAAAATTCTTTGTTCTCAAAACTCAGTCCTGTGAGAGGGCATATAAGTCATAATTATAATGTAGTATGATAAATAGCCACTTCTAGGGGTTGCTTGAATGAATTATAGTATACCTGTACATTTAATTACTCTGTAGCTAAGGGAGGTAACAAAACAGTGTAATGTTGGTAGCATATGATGTTGAAGTCAGTGCATCTGATATATTTGTATATGAACTATACAAACATATTTTAGATAACTATTTCTATATGTATATATGAGGACTGCCCAGAAAAAAATCCAGCCATTGTCAATATAACAAGAAGGGTTATGTGGCTGAATACTTTCCAGAGAGCCCTTGTATGTGCTTGAAAAAATTAGGAATAATGTTCATCCTAGTGCTAATAGTTTTCTGCTAGACTGTCAGAACTGGAGGAATTTTCACCTACTCCTTCACTCTTTTGCACATTGTTTTAATTTTTTACAGTAAGCATGTATTGCATGTATAGTCAGATTTATAATTTTAAAAATGTGCAGACAGTGTCAAGTTATACTTGATTTGAGGTTTAAGTGAATCTTAGCCCCACTTCTTTCTAGATATGTTACTTGACCTATCTCTGTCTCACTTCTTCATTTGAAAAATGGAAGAAATTATAGTGACTTCTTCATAGAATTATTAGTATGAGATGAGATAATCCAGCTAAAGTCATATCCAGTGGTATATGGCAAAGGGTTAATGTTAGAAAATATTTTGGTGATAGGAGGAGGAATAGCAGAAGGAGAAGAAAAATTAATCCATTTAAAGTCCCTCTTACCATATACCTGTCTCAATGAATAGTCTCACAGTAAAAAAACAAAACAAACAGAAATAAAAACAATAGACTAGAAGGACTTATCCTCTCTTTTGAGCTAGATTATTTTTTCAGATGTGCCCTGTGGAAGGCTCTGCCACTTATTAGCACCTTTTATGTCATTCTCATGATGGTTCCATGTGAACCAAGACCAAACTTAGCCCATGGAAAGAAAAGAGCATTCAAAAATGGATAACAAGAGTTATAGGTCATTATGTCAAAGATGTGTCTCACCTCAGAGGGCCCCATAGGTCAACCCCCAGCTTCACTCATGAATGGAAGTAGATGTGCATAGAATACATTCCCAGTAAGATGTCCTGTTTTGGTGTCTGGTACTAATTGGTGTTCTTTGTATAGGCTTTTAAAGCTCCTGAGGCTATCCAAGTGTTCTACTATAGCAAATAAAAGCAGTATATCCAGAGTATCAGGACAATGGGGAAATAACAAGAATAGGGTCATAGTTCTGAAAGGGTACTGTAAAAGTCAGTGTACAGTGACTCATTTTAGTTAGATTTTGCTGTGAAGAGTCAGAGGAAACAGTAATGCTATTGAAGGCAAAATAACACTAACATATTCTCAATCATATTAATGTGTTTTTTTTATCTTTGTTGAAGTTGAACCATGCTTTTGAAATTTGAAATAGAATCTTGAGGAGAGATGTGCACCAAACATGGCAAGAAGACTGAAGAATGTTTGGACCTGAGGCAGCTTGTGGAATCATCTCAAAGGTAAGCTATGTGGAGAGAGGAGGCCAATTATGCCTTGTTGTTGTGTAAGACCCCAAGGCTATTGAACATTTCTGTTGGAAGAAGAGTAATAATGACTGAGACTGAATATTCCTAACAGTGATGAGATGGAGACTTAACTAGGAGTTACAGTTTTGTTGATTCAAAAGATAGTAAGGAATTTTCTCTTTTTTTAATGCTCTTGAGTTTGCTCTTGTATGGTACATATGGGGACCTCCTTCAGGACTACTAAGAGTTCTTATACAGTAGTCCCTCCTTATCTGTGGCTTCACTTTTTGTGGTTTCTATTACTCATGGTCAACTGCATTCCAAAAATATTAAATGGCAAATTTTAGAAATAAACAGTTTATAACTTTTAAAATGTGTGCCGTTCTGAGTACCATGATGAATCTTGCATCATCCTGCTCCATCCACCCTGGCCATGAATCATTTCTTTTTCCAGCCTATCAGCACTGTATAAGTTATTCTCCCATTAGTCATCACTCCCATTTGCTGTCTTGGTTATCACATTGACTGCTGTGGTATTGCAGTGCTTGTGTTCAAGTCACCCTTATTTTACTTAATAATGGCCCCAAAGCTCAAGAGTAGTGATACTGGTAATTTGGGTATGCCAAAGAGAAGTGGTAATGTGTTGCTTTTAAGTGAAAAAGTAAGTATGTATGTATGCATGTATGTATAGGAAAAAAACATAGCATATATAGGGTTTGGTACTATCCACAGTTTCAGGTATCTATCAGGAGTCTTGGAACATATCCTCCATGGATAAATGGGGACTACTGTACTGCACTTATATGCAGCAGGGACCAATTTAAACCCCTAGTATTGGAACTTAACTCATTTTGAGACAACAATTATCATCATGTTTTAAAAATGGTGCATAGAAATAATTAGAGTCATCCCACAGTATCCACAAGGAATTGGTAAGGACTCCTGTGGATACCAAAACTCACAGATGCTTGACTGCCTTATATAAAATAGTGTAAAACAATGCACACTGTCAGCTCTCCACATCAGCGGATTCTCAACCAAGGGTCAAAAACTGCTGTTATTGATCCACGGTTGGTTGAATCCATGGATGCAAAATCTGAAGATATGGTGGGATATCTGCATAAACTCTCAGAATAATTTTCTAATGTGTAGGGTAACATGAACTCCAACAACAATACATTTGAAAGAGTACTAAATATTTCTTTAGAACCTCTGATAACATATAGTTGTCAGAAGGAAGAGAGAGAGGGAGGAAATGAAGCTTTGTTGGAATGCTTTGAAGAGATTCATTTCTCCGTGATTGCAAAAGGATATCTAGATAGGGGGTTACCTGGGTAGTAAAACTTGAGATGCTTATTTTAGACTAATAAAAAACAGAAATGACACCACTTCTTTCCAGAGCTAGAGAGTTATGGAGTGGACAATAGTAGCATAGTAGTACTAGGACATCAAAACAACTCGGTATGCTGAGACATTGGCTGAAATGATAGAACAGAATATAGGTAAATCTGTTTTTCTAGTGATGAAAATGATGAACCTGAAAAATTTAAAGGTGTTTTCTACTGATGACAAACCTTTTTCTTCAGAAGAAGACACATTTGAATTTTGTTTAAAACAACATAATTGATGGTACCAAATAACACATATCTGTGATACCCAAATATTTGCAGATAATGGACATTAATAATCTCAAAGCAAACAGTGCTACAGGAACTATGAATTATTGAACACAAGTGTTAGAACAGGTTAACAGACCTTCAAATCAGAGAACATATTTAGTAAATATGTTCCAGGAGGCAAGAGTACAATGGTACAAAAATGAAAGATTTTGGCTCAAAAGACACTAGACTTGGGGAATTTAAGACTCAGAAATCCTGGATTTGGCCCTTTTAGAACATCCAGGCAAGCACAGAATTGAACTTGACTACCTGCAAACTTTTCCCAGATAATGATGCCATATTACAGGAAGAGGAGAAGGTTAAGGTAACATGGATGGAGAGAGGTCAAATGTGGAGAATAGATTTCAGTGATACTACATCTCCTTGAGGCACCCTTTGCCTTAAGGAGAAGCAGAGTCTGCTTCATGAGTGTACAACCTGTGCAGTTACATAGGGCATTGCTCTTGGGCCACATGCTTGGTTTAATTCTCTGCTGTTACTGTCTTGAAACCCTTAATAATTTTCAAACAAGGGGCCCCTTATTTTCATTTTGAACTAGGCCCTGCATATTGTGCAACCTACTTTGAAGGGAAGTTTGTATTTGAGGGGCCAGAGGAAGTTTTTTACAAGATACTTCTCTTCCTGGTACATAACACAAAAACATCAGAGCTTCATGAGTAAATAGAACAAATTGGCTGGGACAACAGACATCACACTGGTGTTAAATGTAGCCAGGCAATGATGCTTTGGGACAGTAGAAGGCTCTGGAAATTTTTATGGAAGGCTGACTGGGATCGAGAAATTTGATTTCAGACATTATTGAATTTCCCACATCCCAGAAGGATGGGGACAGTCATAAATAATTGATTTAAGGAAATAAAAAAAATCTTATTCTCTTTTGCCTAACTGACTTTGTAGACTGAAATCCAAAGCCATTACAAGACAGTGAAGAGTCTTTTCAATAGGAACCCTGACACAACACTACATACTAACTGTACGAACTTGAACAAACTACTTAAAAATTTCATGCATCAGTGTAAAAGCAGGATTTGATCTCCATGTCAGAACTCACTCACTCCATTTTAGAGAAATGAAATACATTGTAAATGTGCTTTATAAATTATAAATAATGATATAAAATAAGGTAGTGGCTTATTAGCATTAGTTTGATTCTTGTTGCCACACTTGAAAGATAAAATTAAATTCATGAACATTAAATTGCTAGAGGCATAGTACTGTAATAAAGTTGAAAAGATTTTAAATTAAAACACCTTATTTTTGAAAGACATAGACTAAAAGGATATGCACAGAAGTCTGTAATATCATAAAAATAATGTGATTTATTCATTACATTCTTGAGTGATAGAGCAAGGAAACATTTTTTGAAGTATGCCAGAGGTAAGGATAGTACAAATGGAGACAAACCCTAATTCAAACAGTACATGGTAATTTATGGAGTTCACCAATCATAGCAGATGTAAAGCTGAAAGATGAAAAAGATTCAAAATGATAATAAGGTTAGTGGTGATAAATTACTAAGAGCACCAAAGAGACCTCAGAATATTTAGCTGTATATTCTTAAACCATGAAGATGACATTAAAAAGGAAAATCATTTGCTTCTGCTAATTTCGCCTAGCACTAACAGAGAGAATACTTGCTGAAAGGGCTATAGACATGTATGATAATTTTTAAACTCTTAATTTGTGCTCCCTCAGAATAAAGGTATGCTCAGCAAACTATATTTCAGCCCAGCTATCAACACTTATATGCCCCATATTTAATTTTAAGCAGAAAGTAGTTCTTCATCCTAAAGGATCCAGGTATCTAATCATCAAAACAAGAAGCTCAGAATTAGAATTTCCAATCTAACAGGAAGTGATAATATCTATAAATTAAATATTAGTATTCAGCAATCTCTGATAATGTGTATAACCCAGACAAACATGGCAATATGTTTTCATTCTTTTTAAAGAAAAATAAAGCTTAGAAAAGATTTACTTACTTTCTTAAGGAATCTGTGCCTTTTGACTCAGAGCCAAGTCCTCTAAAGCAGTGGTCCCCAAACTTTTTGGCTTCAGGACTGGTTTGGTGGAAGACAATTTTTCCATGGATTGGGGTGGGGTGGGGATGGTTTCAGGATGATTCAAGCACCAGATGCAGCTTAACTGTCACTTACCACTCATTTAGAGGGTTTTGATACAAGTCTGCAAGCAATTGATTTATTATGGGCTCTGTGTAGTCAAACCTCTCTGCTAATGTGAATCTGTATTTGTAGTCACTTTGCAGTGCTACCATCACCATCTCAGCTCCACCTCAGATCATCAGACATTAGATTCTCGTAAAGAGCATACAACCTAGATACCTTGCATGCACAGTTCACAATAGGGTTTGTGCTCCTATGAGAATCTAATGCCCCTGCTGATCTGACAGGACAGGGAGCTCAGGTGGTAATGTGAGTGATGGGGAGCAGCTGTAAATACAGATGAGGCTTTGCTTGCCTGCCCCATGGCTCACCTCCTGCTGTGTGGCCTAGTTCCTAACAGGCCACAGACCAGTAGTGATCCATGGCCTGGGGGTTGGAGACCCCTGCTCTAAAGTGCTCATTAAAACCTATAAAATGGGTTTTTATCAATCAGTTGCTTAGAAATTACATTGTTACTTTTAGTGGCCTCATTTTAGTCTATGCAGCCCTTCTTCTACTCATCACCCCTCTTCTAGGAAGAGGCTTTGCCTTCCTCAGTGGCTGCTGTGCTATTCTGCCCAGATCCTGTCCCTTCCCCTCCAGGACTGGAGAGCCCATCTCCCCAGCTTGGGAGCGTGTTGACAGCTGACCACTTAGAGATGAGTATCATTGCAGAGAGTACCCTAGTTAATGAAAACCACAGCCTAAGGTCACACCTGTTCCCAGGAACAACCCTGAATTAAAGATGAGTGGATCCTGGGTAAAAAGTTCTGTGTCCCTCCTGCTGTTCAGAACAACTCTACAGAGACATCCCCCATCCATTGCTCTCTCTCTCTCAATTGCCTGAGGCTTTTGTTGTGATCTCAGCCCCACAATGCCTCAACCCATTGTCTCTAGTTGCCCAATCCTTTGTAACCTCTCTCACAGATACTGATTTCAAGAGTACTTTTTAATAAACTTCCTGCATGCATATCTCAAGCCTGCTTTCCAGGTAACCCAACAAGAAACAACACCCTTACAGGGATGACCACAAGACTTAGGTAGATTCCAGGCATGATGTCTCTTTCTCACCTGTACATGGTAGGTGCTTCAGGGACCAGAATATGACCCAAATTAGGCCAACCGGAGTTTCTCTTAGAGAAGTTTTTCAAATTGGGGGAGGGTAAAAGACCTTAACCCTGGGACACAATCTGTAAGGGTGTGAAACTCAATCGGCACACACCATGACCAATGTAGTTTGAGGGAATAAAAGAAGCAGCAAGCAGAGGCAGAAAGAATTCTGCACCCTGTCCTTTTTATCAGAGTGGATAATTGACCCCATGTAGTAGCTTCGTCTTAAATCAAGTTGAATTTCTACATATAAAAATCAAAGGACTCTATCAGTGAATACTGTATCTTCAAGGTTTACAAAAATAAAATAATAAAAAGACTACTCATTTATTAAGATGGTTGGAAATTTTTAGGTTTCACCATTTGGAGGAAAGGAAATAAGCTATTGTTCTCTAGAAACCATTATAAAAAGATTCCAGAATTATCTTAATTGATTTCAGACTTCAGAAGTTGAAAACACATTGTTATAATATGAATGAATGAATATAAGCTGCAGGCAGATGAGATAATTAGGCCCTTTCTCTTCTGCTTGGGGATTTATCTTTGTATTCATTTGAGTAGTAGCTGTTGCACCAATGATTATTTCTTTGCAAATGTACGTAGACATTTATCAAATCCCCTTTAAAAATCAAATTTCTTTTTCATGAATGGCTTTTTACCTATAAACTGCTAGAAACATATGCCTTTCATATAATAACCAGTTTTTAAAATTTTTTATTAAATTTATTGGGTTGACATTGGTCAGGAAAATTGTATAGCTTTCAAGTATACATTTCCGTAATACATCATTTTGTGTGCTTGATACAGAAGAGATTTTGATGTCTTGGGCATTTGATATCCTTTAACTCTTCTCTGTAAATCTCACAGGCATTTTCCCGGCTAAAATCTAAATCATTGTGTGTACCAATGAAGTCATATTGATCAGGGGATAGAAAGGCACCAAGGAACCTGCCACTATACCTCTTTTAGATTGTACTTTTTGTCGCTATGCATTCAATCCCAGAGCTTTCCAGTTCCTCAGCACTCTTTATCAACAATTATTACCTTAGTTTACATTAGTTTTGCAAGTGTTTACAGAGATTATTTACAGATATGTCAGGGACTGTGGTGAGTCCTATATTGCCTTTAGCATCTTCCAGACTTTTTACCCCTCTAATGTGTCTTTTGATGACAAACTGTCTATAGCTTTTTTTAAATGCCCGATGATATATTTATTACACTCTCAAATATGAATGTCAACTTGACTGGTTATATATAGCTAGATGAATAAGTCTTTTCCTTCAGTGCTTTAAAAATGTCATTCCCTTGTCTTCTTGCATCCAAAGATATGATGATGTCAGTCTGATTCTTGTTTCTTTGAAATTCATCTGCATGCTCTTTC
Organism: Lyroderma lyra; assembly: GCA_004026885.1. Taxonomy (NCBI): domain Eukaryota; kingdom Metazoa; phylum Chordata; class Mammalia; order Chiroptera; family Megadermatidae; genus Lyroderma; species Lyroderma lyra. Next base: position 81,180 of record PVJL010002908.1, read on the forward strand.
TGGGATTTATTTATTTATTATATCTTTGCCTTTTATGTGCCTTTTCAACCTAAGGTATTTATTTCACCTTTAATTTGGCAATTTTACCTTTATTGTTTCTCAAATCTCTTTCCCTCTTCCCTTCCTTACTTCCTTCCTCCTTCCTCTCCTCCTCTCTTCTCCCTCCCTTCCTCTCTCTCTCTGTTGCTCTCTTTTTCTCTCAAAACTTTCCTTTGCTTCTCTAAGCATGTGTTGCTACTATTCCATAGTCTCTGTTTTTAAACTTTTTTGTTACACGTGCTCCCTATTACTCTCTACTTTCAGAAAGGGTAATTCCATTTTTTGTTCTACCTCATAAACACACCCATTGTGTTCCTTATTTCAATGATCATAGATTTTATACCCTAATCATTTTACTGAATTCATGGTTGTTTTTCTTGCTTCTTATTACTAACATCTTTACCAACTTGCAACTAATTTACATGTGACCTCTTTTTGCAAGTTTTTAGTGTTTTCTCTTTCTCCTAAAATTTTGAATGTTCACAATGATTTGACATGGTGTAGGTCCCTTTTATTCATGTTTTAGGCTCATCAAATGCCTACTAACTTGGGACTGTTTTTTATTTTTTAATTTATTGGGGTGACATTGATTAGTAAAAATTAAATAGGTGCCAGGTATACAATTCTATATTACATCTTCTATGTATTATATTATGTGTTCATCACCCAGAGTCAGTTCTCTTTCCATACCATATATTTGTGTCTCTGTCCCTTCTCCCCCATCCCTCCCCACTTACCCTCAGGTAACAACTAAATCATTGACTGTGTCCATGAGTTTTGTTTCTTTGTTACTTTTGATTTTATGCCAACAATTGAATTAAATTTCTCCTTCCCTTTCCCTTATTTTATCCACTTTCCCATCCCTCCTCCCATCTTATAAAAGTCCCTCTAATGTTCTCTGTAGAACTGCTTTGGTGGTGATGTATTTCTTTAACCATTCCTTATCTGTAAAGCTCTTTATCTGTCCTTCAATTTTGAATGCTAGCCTTGCTGGATACATTATTCTTGGTTGTAGATCCTTGGTTTTCATCACGTTGAATATTTTCTGCCAATCCCTTCTGGCCTGTAAAGTTCCTGGTGAGAAATCAGCTGAGAATCGAATGGGCGTCCCTTTACAAGTTACTACTTGCATTCATTCCTCTTGTTTTTAGAATTTTTTCTTTCTTTAACTTTTGCCATTTTAATTATGTGTTTTGGTGTGTTCTTGTTTGGGATCACCTCGTTTGGTATTTTTTGTGCATCCTGGACTTGTATGTCTGTTTTCCTTTGCCAGGTTAGGAAAATTTTTATTCATTATTTCTTCAAATAATTTCTTGATCCCTTGCTTTTCCTCTGTCCCTTCTGGTACACCTATGATTCTGATATTCTTCTGCTTAAAATTGTCCCAGAGGCATCTCAAACCATTCTCATTTTTCTGGATTCTTATATATATCTGTTCTAAATGAGTGATTTCTGCTGGCTTTTCCTGCAAATCGTGCTTTGCACTTCTATTTTATCTAGTTTGGTGACTTTTATTCCATTCTTCATTTCAGTTAATGTAGTCATTATCTCTTTCTGGTCCTTTATAATGGCTTGTAAGTCTTCTCTAATGCTTGCTATTTCTCTGTTGAAGTTATCATTCAGTTCCTTAAGCATTTTTATAATCATTGCTTTGAGCTTGGTTTCTAATGGGTCATTTGTCCCCATCTCTTTAATTCTCTGGTCTCATATTTGCAACCTCTCTGGACCTTCCCAGCTGCAGTTTCTTTGGTGTTTGCTTCTGATACTGGGCAGGGCAGAGGTCTGTGGGGGAGGGGCATTTGCGGCTTTGTTTTCTTTCTGGGGCTCTGGGAATCGTGCAGGGAGTTTAGGCATGATTGTACCTTTCTGTTCTGGGTTTTCCCTGTGCACAGATTCTTCCCTGAGCCTTGGGGTCAATCCTGTATGCTGGTCTTTCAAACCATCCTGGTTGTGGGCTGAGAAATGCATATGCAGCCCTCTCTCTCTTCCTCCTTCCCTGCTGGAGCATTTGCACTGTGGTTCCTCACTGCCCAGCCACTCCCCCTCCTCTGGGAACCAGAGTGAAGTCTGGCTGCTGTGTTTTGTGGACCAGTCTGCACCTTCTGGAGCCAAAGTGAGGCGGTTGCAGTATTTCATGCCACCGCCTCAGGGCCCCCTTTCCTCTGTCCCACAGACTGAGTGAGGCCCAGAGTGCTCTCCCATCACCTTCTTCCTCCTCCCTCCCCCAGCAGTAGAGTTCCAAGCAGGACCATGTAGCCACATTCCCGCTTTTCTCCTTCTATCTCTCCTTTGTTTAACCCTCTGCCCACCTGCACATACCTTAATGGGATGAGTGGGTTTCTTAGTTGTAACTGTGTGATGTGTGGAAGGTCCTTGGTTGAGGTGTTTCATTAGTTGTAATCTCCAGAGGAGTTATTTGGAGGTCTCTTTCACACCGTCACTTTGTTGTGTCTTGGGATTGTCCTTTTAAGTTAAGAGTGAAACACTGCAAAAGCCTCTCTTCTGGTTGTTATAACTCTAGTGTTATCAGATGTCAAGTCTAGCTTTTATTAATGGATCTCCCAGATGTTAGTTTTAGGATGTTGTTTTCTTCTCTGAGGATAGTAAGAAAATAATCTTCCACTCCCTTGCCTGGTAAATATGCCTAGGTGTTCATGTTCTGGGAGCATGAAAGAAGAAGGGGGCTGAGAATATCCATAGTGTTATGTGTAGACTTAGACTCAATTCTGCAATTATCAGGCCTGCATCTCAACCATGAATCATGTTCTCCACTGAGACCGATGTTCCCAACCAGATCTGTTCTGGTCCAACTTCTACAGAGAATAATTCTCCCTGAACTCTAGTTGGCAGAGGGGAGGAATAATAGTCAACTGACTTTGCAACATGGAGAAGGGACACAGAAAGAAAATCCAGCATCTCTGGATATAGAATTTCAAAGTATCGTCCTAATGCCAGTCATGTTCATCAGCCCCACATAGCTCATCAGCTCCACCTACTAAGGAATGGCATTTCCAATTGCTGAGCTACTCAGAATTCCACAGGAAAATATGGCTTCCTTTCCCCCATTGTAATTTCCTTTGTTCTGCTTAAGCCAAGGACCCGTCCTCCATCTTTCTGCCTTCCAACATTTTTGAAATGGCTTCTGTGCTATATACAATCATGTTCTCAGTGATCTTAATTTGTTAATAATTCCTTTTCAGAAAAAATAATTTACTGTCAGTTTGGTGCCACTTTTCAATGAAGAGGACACATGCACATGCAGCGAGACCAGCAAAATTAATTAGAATTTTATATTTGTCCTCTTGTTGCATGCTTCATGATTGTAAGCTTCTTTGATATTTATTTCTGTTTTTCCCTCTGATATTTAAAAAAATATATCTACTGACCAAATGTTCCTTGCTATGAGATTGTGGAAATCACTGTAGTTTTTATTCTGCTATTATTAGAATGTCTACGCAGTCTGACCGTTGAGTTTGCAAACTCATCCTAGAAAAAGTGCTACATACCTTATTACTGAATATCACTATGGTCACCTTAGAAGTGTACTCCCTTTGGGAAACTATGCACTGACACCAGTACCTAGTCCACCCTTCAAAGCAATTTTGGAACTCTTTTTTTGGAAGGGTCTTCATAGCTGTCATTGTATTACACTTGATGTCCTGAATGTCATCAAAATGTCTTCCTTTTAATATTTCCTTTATCTTCAGGTAAAGAAAAAGCCACTGGGGGACAGATCAGGTGAGTAGGAAGGGTGTTCCAATACAGTTATTTGTGTACTGGCTAAAAACTCCCTCACAGACAGTGCCGTGTGAACTGGTGCATTGTCATGATATAAGAGCCATGAGTTCTTGGATAAAAGTTCCTGTCTTTTTCTTCTAACTTTTTCATACAGCCTTTTCAGCACTTCCAAATAGTAAATTTGGTTGACTATTTTTCTAGTTGGTACAAATTCATACTGAACAATCCCTCTGATTCAAGGTTAGCAAACTTATTTTGACTCTCGATTTGGACTGATGGGACATTTTTGGTCATGGATAATTGATTGACTTCCATTGTGCACTTTGATGCTTTGTTTCAGGGTTGTATTGGTATACCCATGTTTCATCACCAGTGATAACACATCCCAAAACATCATCTTGTTTCTCCAAAAAGTCTTGGCAAATTTTGACTCTCCTTTGCCTTTGTTCATTGGTGAGCTCCTGTGGGACCATTTTTGCACACACCTTTTTCATGCTAAGATTTTCAGTTAAGATTTTCCTAACTGTATTTCTATCAATGTTTACTTATTTATGCTTCTCACAGTTCGCCAATGATTTTGATGAACAATTGGAGGAATTTTTGCAATGTTTTCATCAGTTCTGCTTGTTACTGGCCACCCTGACCTCTATTCATCAGTGACACTTTCTCTCCCCTCAGAAAAACATTTAATCCATTTGTACAGTGCCATTTTCTTCATGGCATCATCCCCATAAACTTGGACTAACATGTCCTTCCACTCTTGCCACATTTAACAAGAAATTTAATGTTTGTTTGTTGTTCTAATTCAAGCTCCAACATTCTTGAAATGGCACACAAAAACATGCAACAACAATAATGAATGCCACTCAGCAAGACACCACCAATGTCAACACGAACACAGCTGTGAGACACAGATATACCAAGGTTATGAAACTTTACTGAGTTGTTTATACAGTGCTGCCAATGTAAGTGCATGGTGGCAAGTTCATGAACTTAATTGTCAGACCTCGTATTTATCTACCAACACCTTCAATGTATCCATAGCCTACCTCTCACTAGGATGAGATAAAGCATAATTTTACTATGTGCAACCCCTTTATTTGATTGAAGTAATCTTATTTTTGAAAAGGCAACTTTTAAAATCTTCACATTAATTTATTTCTTACAAAATTGTTTTAATTACATTTCCGAACCTGTTAATATCACCCTTATTTAGAAATTCACTTTTTTACTTTTAACAAGTGAATGGTTATTACCACTTTCCATCTTCCTCAGGCTTGAAATATTTAGCTGTATAGCTGTAGCCATTATTCAACTGGCTGAAACTTCTGTGATTTTTTTTTTTTTTTTTTTAGGAAGGAGTATATAGATGAGTTAATTCTTAATTCCTGAGATAGTTTCTCTGTTGCCCTCACTTATAAACATAACATTACTTTACTGCAAAGTAGATTTCCTAGACTATCTCTCCCTTAAAGTTCAGTGTAACCATCTAGGATACGTGAATGGGCTTCAAGGAGTGTGTGAACCAACTCCTTGTATGAATGAGTATAGCTGCATTTTTCCAGGAAAGGAGTCTATAATCAGATTGTCAAAGATATCTATTTCTCTGAAACCTTATTTATAGACTTTGTACCAGTGTATTCTGATATTTAGTATTATCAATCTATTTTTCCTGTGTTGATAACTAGCCTGGAAATTTGTAGGAATTTTACTTGTTTTAATTTCATAAATTTCACCCTAGTATGTCTACATGTTTTTCTTTTTCCATTAACTTTGTGAGGTACTTGAAAAGTTGTTCGTTTATTTGTTTATTTGTTTGTTTTTAGTTCGAAGACTAGGCTGGTATAAATTCTGGGGATTTTTCTATCCTTTTAACTCTTTATATAGTGCATTCTTTCCATCATTTTTATTTTTGTCTTCTGAGATTTTTGTAATGCATAAAAGCATGTTTTCTTTCTCCATCTAATATTTTTTCCTTTTTTGCAATGTATTTAACCACTGAACTCTTCATCTCAAGCTTTTAAAAACAGTGAAGCTATTAAGGTAATTCTCTGTTAAAGCCAGGTTGTTTTTTTGTTTTGTTTTGTTTCCTTTTTTTTTTAAATTCATTTTTATTGTTAGACTTATTGGGGTAACATCTGTTAGCAAGGATTACATAGGTTTCAGGCATACAGTTCTACAGTGCATTGTGAAGTTGTTGTATAATAAGTTCACCACCTAATGTGACTTCTCTTTCCATTACCTTATATTTAGCTTCCCCTCCCTCCTCTCCTACCCCCTCCCCTTTCTCCCCTCCCTAACCCACTCGTCCTTTTTTTTTTTTGTATTTACTTCTTTATTTATTCCTTTACTAAATATTACTTTATCTGTTCTCAGTCAATCAGCAATCCATTCCCTGCTTGTTTCCTTTTTTTAAAAAAAATTTTTTTTCTAATCTTGTAGCAGGCTGAATTTAACTTGAACAATATACATTCTAGCAGGTACAACTATATACCAAGGGATTGTTCTATTTTTATAACAGTATCCATTTTCTCACAAAGCCAAATATTCTAAGGGAAACATAGAAGCCAGTTTGAAAGGTCAGTTTATGGTGATGGAATTATGAATGGCCTGCAGTGGTGCAAAGCACATTCTTTCCCCTTTTCTATTCAGCCTTTGACAGCTCACTGTTTTGGTAATGGAGTAATTCCCTCTAGTTTATTTACTCTGTACATAGCTGGAATCCAAGACCTGGGCAGATCTGCTGATATCTTGTTTTAGCCCTATTGGATTCATAGACTGGCCTGCCTCTAGTTCCCTATACTCAGAGGTTAGCAGTTCCCCCAGACTTTGTCTTCACATATTTGCTGGAAGCTGACCATTTGTTCAATTATTGAATTGGAGACTGATTCACAATGTTTATTCTTCACAAATTCAGATCTTATCTGATTCATTTAAAAAAAAATCTGAAGACTTTTTATTTCACTTTTAGCATTATTATGGATTTTCCATGTGATTTTAGTTTTTTCTTGATTTAATAGGTTTGGGGAAGGATTAGAAAGTAAATACTTTGGTTTAAATCACCATCTCAAACATTAAAGCCACCTTCTAAAATGCTATTTGCTGGAATAATAATTCACTCTTACTCCAACCCCTCTTCCATATCCTAATCTTTACTCAAAAACTTCTAATGGCTCTACATGTTCTTCCAAATAATAAAAATTTAAAAACCTTGCATTTACTAGATCACTAAATCTAGCCCATTTCACCATCTGTTTCAACCAAATAAACCTGGTGTTCATTGTTGCCCAGATAGCACTGTTTCTGATACTTTACTTGGGCTACCCTCATGTCCAGCCTGCCCTCTTCTATTTTCATCTGTATAGAAAAAAACTGATTAGACACCCAGGATACTACTTTAAGATTTAGGTTAAGGAAAGAGTTGATAAAATGATGTCTCTTACATTTGTTTGGCAGTCCAACCTTAATGGAATTAGGAGGCTTGAAGAAGTGAAAAAAGTTCTTACCCTTCAAAGATGTCAATAAATTTCAGTACAAAGGATTTTATTAGTATCTAGGAGCCATTTAGATAGACACAGAACCTAGAACTTTGAGTTTTAGCAGCGTAAACTGATACAAATGTTACATCTACCTGATCACATGGCTGGCCCAAGAAGCAACAAAAATAACCCAAAAAACCCCAGAACTGATGTAGCCAAATTCCCATGAGCTTAGACAAAACTCCACTGCATAGAGTTTATTTCTGTGTGGAAAACTTGCTAACACTATAGCCTTTATCTAATTTACCTAAAAGCAAGCAAGCAAACAACAAAAGACAGGTTGTTTTAGGTGACATAGTTAAAGTGCTAGTAAGGCATTACAAAATTATCATCCTTTTCTTCTAGCAGAATTCCAAATTAATCTATGCAACTTCCCCTTGATAATAAAACTCAAATGGAATATGGTAAAAGAGAAAATTTAGAAAATTCCAAATATATTATGTTTTATTGAATCTACAGTGCCATCATTTTCAGAGACATTTGAAAGGAAAATCAATATGGCAATGGTAAGATAGTTATTGTAAGATAATTTCCTAGTTCTGAAACATTACAATGTGAAAAAAATGTATCTTATAGAGTTAATGAAATACAGGGTGTCCCAGTTGTCACCAAGGAGTACTGTTGTATCAGAGCCTTCATAACAGTGTCCCTGCTTCCTTGTGGAATGCCCCTTAACTTCCCAGTGAAATACCTAGAGTTAAACTCAGTTGATATTCCTACATGTACTCATTAAAAAAAAAAAACTACCTGAGCTGCTTTTAATTACTTTGATCTGAACTGAGAGAAATTGGAGTATAAATTTTATGTAAGATAATATCAAACATCTGCTAAACCATTTGGGATTTCTTTCCAAACAAGATGTAGATGTGGTTACAGCTGCTATTTAATAAATAAAAGTAGAAAGTAAGATTAATATTGCTATATATTTGACATTACTATTAAAAGAAACATCTGCAATCATATCTAGAAATTGTCCATAACTATTGTGTTTATTAGCGCATACAGGCAACTCAGAATTTTAGTAAAAGCCAAGGTACCAAATGTGGAAAAAACATTGCATGGTAAGATATAATGTTTGGTAGGCTTTAGTGTTAGAGGTGCTTTATAAATTATTATTTTCAATTAGCTTCTTTGTATTTTTTGGTATACTAAATTTACTTTTTGCCATTTTTAAACTTTATTGAGGAACAATTGACAAATATAATTTTATATTTTTCAAGTGTACAATGTGATAGTTTGATGTACATGTACATTGTATAGTGATGGGGTGATGGATGCATTAATTACCTTTGGTTTTAATCTACAAAAGGTATACATGACATTAGTAAATCTTATTGTAAGATAAAACAAATGAATCATTGAGACATGCTTAAAAGTTAAAATTCTTTGTATAAGAATGAAATAAGATTTTTAAAAAATCAATTGGAACAAAAGTTAGATACATATTTAGTGATGAAATAAAATCTACTAAACTGTAATTATTTTAATCAATGGCATGGGAGATAATTGTTAGTAGTGGAAATCAGAATTGATAGACAACTCATATGAAAATGCAAAAAACATGACTTTAATGTGATGACTTCAAATACAGTATTTAAGTTAGGAACTTGAGATGTCACATAGAAAACGTTTCCACAATTTTAAATAGGTTACTGAAAATATTCAGGAGAAAGAAAAAATTCTTTGCCCCCAATGTCAAAAAACTCAACTCCAATTATATTGTATTACTTCAGAGATAAATTTATCTCTCTCTATTCTTATTACCCTTAGGTCTTAACCTCCTGGCCTCTCATTTATCTTCACTTTTCACTGAGTGTTTTTTTTTTTTATTATAACTCTGTAGTATGATCTTGAATTTTTTATTTTATTTAAAAATATTTTCTAGTTTTATTGAGAAATAATTGACATATTATTTAATTTTTCCAACTCATCCTAGAAAAAGTACTATACACCTCACTGCTGAATATCACGATGGTCACCTTTGAAGTACTCCCCTTGGGAAGCTATGCACCGATGCCATGCCTGGTCCACAAAGCAGTTTTGGAACTTTTTTTTCTGGAATGGCCATCAGAGTTGTCATTGTGCCCCAAATCTGACAATTATGTTCGTGAACTTGCCACTGTTTGCTTATGTTGGCCGCACTGTACGAACGGTAAGGTGTCATAACCTTGGCAAAGTTTTTCTACTTTATCAGTAACACTTTTTCGAGGATGAGTTCTTGAAATTAATTGTCCAACTTTGTATATCACTGTATAAGTTTAAGCTATGCAGCATGATTGTTGTCCTATTTCATCTTGGTTGAGTTTTGGTAGTTTGTGGTTTTTGAAAATTTAATTTTTCTTCTAAGTTGTTGAATTTATGAACATAAAGTTGTAATATTTCCTTACTTTTTTAATGGCTGTAGAATCTGTAGTGATATTTCTTGTTTTATATCTGATATTGATGACCTATGACTTCTCTCTTTTTATCTTTGTCAGAATTTCTAGAGGTTATCAACTATATTGACTTTTTTCCAAAGAACCAAGCTTTTTATTTCATTAACTTTCTCTATCTTCTGATGAGGAAGGGGTATCTTGCTACTGCTAATAGGTTTGGAAATTTAAACTGTCCAGTAGACCTGTTGAGTTCACCCTAGTTGGGAGGGGCAGTATGCCTCATTACTGATTCCCTCCACTCACACTGGAGGGGGATGGTCTCCTTATCATTCAGTGGTATTGAAAGTGCTGGCTTTCCACTAGTCCTCGTCTAACACAACACTGCCGAGGAGGGGGAGGGGCAACTTGTTACTGCCAGGTGGGAACAAAAATCTTGACTCCCCACTCAGCCTTTTTTTATCCTACCACGGTGGGGGCTAGGGGCAGAGATTAGGATGCATTGTTACATCCTGGCAAGGGGGAATTTTTGTTTGGGATAGGGCCACAGATTTTTCTGTGGTGTTTGGCTTGAGTAGAAGAATTTTTGGCCATAATTTTCTGTCTTGATACATTGCTGCTTTCTTGTTCCTTCAGCTAAAAAGAGCTGGCTTTTCTTGAGTTTGTTTGTTTGTTTGTTTGCTTGTTTGTTTTTTGTCTGAACCCTCCAGCATTTTTAGGTCACCAGTGTCTTTAGTACCCAGTCTAGGATATATGAGACAAAAAGAGAACTCAAGGCTCTCACCACTGTGCTGTTCCTTGAATCCTGAGGGCTATAGCCAGCATGCTGCTCTCCATCTTTCAAAGTCTCCTTATCTATGTTATTATTATATGTATGAGGGCTCTCTGGAAAGTATCCAGCCATATAATATGACAATGTAATATTGACAATGGCTGGATTTTTTCTGGGATATATATATATATATATATATATATATATGCATATGTGTGTGTGTGTGTGTGTGTGTGTGTGTGTGTGTATGTATATATTCATTCCAGGATTTTTATCCTTATTTATTTATTTATTTATTTGTTTTTTGTTAAATTTATTGTGGTAACAATGGTTAGTGAAACTTACATAGTTTCAGGTGTACAACTCCATAGTGCATCATCTATGTGTTGTATTATGTGTTCATCACCCAGACTCAGTTCTCTTTCTATCACTATATATTTGAGACCCTGTCCTTTCTCTCCCACCTCCCTCCCCCCATACCCTCAGACAAACACTAACCACTAAACTATTGATCACGTCCATGAGTTTTTCTTTCATTGTGGCTTTCAGCTTTGTGTTCCATATATGAGTGAAATAATGTGGTTCTTGGTTGTTTTCTGTCTGGCTTTTTCACTTTGCATGATGGTCTCAAGTTCCATCCACGTTGTCATAAATGGCCCTATTTCATCTTTTTTTTATGGCTGAGTAATACTCCTTATGCAGTCATCTATCAAAGGACATGTTGGCTGTTTCCATGACTTAGCCACTGTGAATAGTGCTGCGATGAATGGGAAAAAACAAGCATATTCTCCTAAAATCAGGAACAAGACATGGATTTCCCCTGTCACCACTGCTATTCAATATAGTATTGAAAGTTCTAGCCAGAGCAATCAGGCAAGAGAAAGGAATAGAAGGCTTCCAAATTGGGAGAGAAGCTAAACTGTCAGTTTTTGTAGATGACATGATCCTTTATATAGAAAATTCTAAAGACTCCAGCAAAAAGTAATAAATGAATACAGTAAAGTTGAAGGATATAAAGCGAATTGCATTTCTATATACCAACAATGAAGTGAAACTTCAGAAAAAGAAATGAGGCAAACAATACCTTTTGGGATTGCAACAAAAAGAATAAAATCCCTAGGAATAAACTTAACAGAGAATGTGAAAGATTTACATACTGAAAACTGTAAGACACTACTAAAAGAAATTGAAGAAGACACAAAGAAATGAAAAGATATTCTGTGTTCATGGATTGGAAGACTCAACATAGTTAAAATGTCCATATTACCCAAAGCAATATACAGATTTAACATAATTCCCATCATGCCAAGATTTTTAGCTATATATAACAGGAGGACTAAGGATCAATATTTCTATTCCATCTTTCTAGGAGTGCAAGTCTAGATTTCTCTCTAAAACATTTTCATCTTTTAAATTTTGCTATTTGTGATTATGTCAAGATTTTTCTATTTATCAGTATCTTGCTCTAGTCTCTCATTTTCTGTTTATCATTCATTTATTAGTTCTGTCAGAATGTTGGTTTGTACTGACATTTTGTTCTTATCATAGAGGTTCATCATTTTATCATCTCGATTTTAATGCCTTTTCACTGGATGTACTTATTTAAATTCCTCTATATCTTGGCTATTGTGAAAAATGGTGAAATTAATATGGGAGTACAGTTATCTCTTCCAAGATATGGAAACAACCTAAAGAAAATATGAGATACACAAACGTACACACAGGTATTATTCAGCCATAAAAAAGAAGGATAGCCTACTATTTGCCACAACCTGGAAGAAACTGAAGGGCATTGCGTCAAGTGAAATAAGCCAGACAAAGACAAATACTATATGATATCATTATATGTAGAATCTAAAACAAACAAAACAAAACAAACCCATAGGGACAGAGAGTAAAATGTTGGTTGTCAGGGGCTGCAGATGGGGGAAATGGGGAGATGTTGTTAATCAAAGGGTATGAACTTGCAATGAGAAGATGAATATGTTCTGAGGATCAAACACACAGATGGTGACTGCAGTTAATAATACAGCGTCCAGCAGAAGTAATGCCTGGACTTGACTTATGATTTTATTACAAAATCATAACTATACATGCTTATGGTTATACAAATAACACTCCTTTTTATGAGCTAGTAATCTATACTAAATCTTTTATTATAAAATCGTAAGCGTGTATGGTTATTATGTTTTTATAATAAATTCATAACTCAAGTGCAGGCGTTACTTCTGCCAGACCCTGTATTGTATTATATACTTAAATTTTGCTAAAAGGATCAATCTTAAACATTCTAATCACACACAAAAAATGGAAACTATGTGAGGTAATGGATGTGGAATTAACTTGATCATGGTCAATATTTCACAAGACATACGTATATCAAATCATATTGCACAATTTACATATATACAACTTTATTTGTTAATTATACGTCAGTAAAGCTGGAAAAATTCTATAGCGCAAATAATATATTCTGGGGATTTTGGTTGGTTGGTTGATTATTTCATAATTCTTATTCATCTGTCTTTATTTCCCCCATTCTTTTTCAAAATATGTTGTTATATTTCTGGTTTTGTTTTTGTTTTTTGTTTTTTGTTTTTGCATATTTGTCACAATATTTCTTTTTCACCTTATTTAGAAAGTGAGAAGCTCTATGAACACCATTTACTTGCTGTAGTTTATTGTGTGTGCATTATCTTTTATTCTTTCCCAATATATCTGAGAACTGCTTATCTCAAAGTTTATAGTAAGTGTAATATTCACATTTTGTTTTATAATTTAATTACCTTTTAAAACTGGTAGTGGCCTGGAAAAGGGATAGAAGTTTCCATGAACTGGTATAGTTCTTGAAGGTATTTGTCTTTTTTTAGATGACCTTAGCAAGTAGTAGTGTTGTTGTTGGGGGTTTGGGGAAGGTTAATGTTTTGATGCATAAAATTTCTGAAGAAACATAATTTATGGGGCTGTATTATTTTTGTTAATTTTATTATTCTGGAGCTTTTATGGACATGATTTCTTTAACTTTCTTTAACTCAAAAGAGAGTAAATAATTTATAAAATGATTTAGTCTTCCTTTAATTAGTTCAACCAGTTGGTAGCTCTAACTGTGTGTAAGGGGATTCCTCATATGCTTTAAATTAAATTGTTCCCTCAAATCTATGTGGACCCTTAGGAACTTTGCTTCATAGATAATGACAGTTGCCCTAAGTTCTCATGCTCCATGATTCATAGGCTTCTCTCCTGAAATTGTATTAACTCTCTTATTAACTAGATGAAATCTGTCAGGAATTATCTAAAATTTGGAAATGAGAAAAATATATTACTGAGCTTGCCTTTCCATTGTCTGAGCTATTGTACAGTTTTGTAAGGCAAAGGTTAAATTGTAGATTTTTTAATCTAATAGAGATTAAACTCATTTCTGTCCATTTGAACAAATAGCCCCTAAAGATTTATGGCCCCGTTAGACATTGGCCAGTTTTGTATCTCACCCAGCTACCTAATTCTACCGTTTTTTTGTTATATTGCCTATATACCTAACTTTTCAAATACTTTTTAGACTTGTCTTTTTTTTAACTATGCTACTGGTTTCCTCACTAATTAATGAATTAAATAACATCTTTGACATTATTCATTTTGTATTTGCCTTAGAGTCATGATTTTACCTTTTTGAAAATTATAATTGAACTATTTTCTGGAATATTCTGTTAACTCTCTGTGACAATTTTTTAAAGATAATTGCATTATTTTAATACTTTGTAAATACAAACTGCAAGTTTGTATTACCTTTTTCATTTCACTCGGTTTCAGAGAAGCAGTTTTTGATATATACATTTATTCAACTATGTTTTCTTGGAAATATACAAACAGGATTTTCATCAGGATTTATTTATTATATTTTAGTAGTTTTCCTTTAAATTATGAAAGGATACATCATTTTACAAAATGATTCAGTCTTCCCAAAATTGTTTCATCAATTTGGTAGATATGAGAAATCATGGTCAGTATTTTATTGACTATTTGGAATTAATTTTCTCATAATCTTTTTGAAACAAAGTCTGGCACTTATTATTTTATGCTTCAGAAAAATGTAATATTTAGGAAACTTTTTTTAAAAAGTAGGCTCATTGTATAAGTGTTTAGTTTTACATATGATTTGAAGAGAACCTTTACTGAAATTAAGTTGGTGTAATCTGGAGGAAAGTCTTTTGTAGGGAATTTGGAAACTGAGACAGATAAGAAAATATACTGAGACAAAAAACTCTGCTTTCCTAAATCATTTGTGTATATTACTAATTTAATAGTGGACTTCATCAAGGCATTGTAGAATAAAAAGTATTATAATTAGAAAATTACAATTTTTGTGATAGACATTTGTTTATAAATGACTTATGCATTGATCTAATTTACATTTTATGCTAGGACAAATTTACTTTCATGAAAATTCATTATTAAATTAGTCTTATTATTTAGTAGGAAAGGATATTTTGGATTTTTAGAAACTATTTCCACCCACATTTTAAAAATATTTTCCTTCTCAGAATCATAGAATAAAGCAACATATTCTATAATGTGTAAAATTTCAAACTAATGAGTTAATTCTACTTTCTTATATGAAATGTTTCAGTCAACTCTTTTAATTTTGACTTAAATATATTTTTCTACCAATTTTTTTCATTATAGTGTGTGTGTGTGTGTGTGTGTGTGTGTGTGTATAAATAATATATTGTATTATAATACCTGCCTTCTAATTAAAGAGCCTTGAAGTTCAAAGAGAATCTTTTTATTTCCCCAAGAACAATTTATTAATTCAAATATCTTACCACCAAGGGATTTGATCATTCATGCCAAAATTTCTCTGATTTTACTACCATATTATATAAGCAACTAAAATGAACTTTCTCCTGTTGTTTTGTCTTTGTGAATTAAATTACATTTGTTTCCTAAAGTAGCAATTTTACAACCTAGAATTTTATATGTTTCTAATTTTTTATAGAATTAAAAAATGCCCTTTACCTAAAAAACTAATTTAATTTATCTGTGTAACATTTCTAGGTTTGGTCATAAAATGTAACATGTTTTCCATTCAAGTAATATAATTCCTGTATTTCCTGAGATTTCAATTGACATATATTTTGGTGTTTTGTACCCATATTAAATTGTTGGTCGCAGTACCACTATGACTAAGCACCATTACAAATATAGCTTTCAGTGAAAGCTGCATACGAAACAACATCTCTTGTTACACTGTCATATTTTGCAAACAGAATTTGAGACATGTGATCTAAAAAGTACTAGTACCAGTGTACTTATGGAAGCACTGGCTGGTGTTTTGGATGGTAGATCTGTATCCCCCATATGCTGCTTTCAAAACAAATGCTAGCATAGTACAGGTGGATGAATATATGATCTGTGGATTCATACTGTCAATCATTCATGTCCCACTTGTAGGGGGTCACACCAGTAGTCTATGCCACTAGTAGCAGCATACAGTAGTGGTGTGATGCCAGGTGATTGAAAATCAGCTTCCTCTTCTGTAAGAATATTCTTGATATATAGCTTATAAAAGTGTTATGAATATTAAAGTAATACATGTAAATTATCTGAAACAATGTCAGACATTTTGTCCCTACAAGTGTATTAATTCTTGATGTTAAATACTTTTCATCAAAGGAATATTGTTTATAAAATATATTAATCCAGAAATCATATTACATATTACATATTATCAATTATATGTATACGAATGTGTGTGTGTGTGTGTGTGAGTGTGTGTGCGTGCTATGTGGTTATATACACTTATCATATATTTTTAACCTTTGCCTAACGTTCATTTACAAAACTCATTTCTGCTCAGCCTATTGACTGATGCCACTCTGACATCAAAGTCATTCTATGGCCTTTTAAAATACTCCTTCTCCAAATAATATCCAAATAGTAGTTGATTATCAAAACTGCCCTGCTGAGGTGATATGTAGATATTTAGTGTGAAATAATTTCTTATTTTTTTTCTCCCCTAAGATATAGTCCAAGAAATGTAATAAGTTTGAGGCTTACAGGGTTCTTTTTTTCTGTACCTATAATCGTGTCTTTTTGAATTTTTTTTTTTATGGAATTCACATAGATGAGATAATGCAGTTTCTCTTTTTCTGCCTGACATATTACATCTAGTTTAATGCCCTCAAGTTCTATCCAAGTTTTCACAAATGACAAGATTTCTTCTTTTTATGGCTAAATAATATTCCACTAGATATGTACACGACAATTTCTTTATCAGTTAATCCATCAATGGACACTTAGATTGTTTCCATGTCTTGGCCATTCTAAGTAGTGCTACAATGAACATGGGGGTACATATATTTTTTTGAGTTGCTGTTCCCATATTCTTTGGATAGATACCCAGAAGTGGAATAGCTGGATTCTATGGTAATTCTATTTTTAATTTTTTGAGGAACCTTCATACTGATTTCCATAGTGACTGCACCAATTCCATTCACACCAACAGCACACACGGATTCCCTTTCTCCACATCACCAATATTTGTTATTTTCTGATTTGGGGGTAATAACCAAGTGTGAGTGATAACTCATTGTGGATCTGATTTACATTTCCCTAATGATTAATAATATTGAGTAGTTTTCATGTACCTGTTGGCCATCTATATGTCTTCTTCTTTGGATAAATGTCTATTCAGATCTTCTGCCCATTTTAAAATCAGATTGGTAGGGTATTTCGCTTTTTTGTTTTGTTTTTGTTTTGTTTTGTTTTGCTATTGAGTTGTATGAGTTCTTTATATATTTTGGATATTAACCTCTTATCAAATATATGATTTTGCTATGAACTTTGCTCTTATTATCACTTTTGATGTGTCCCAGAAATTTTTTATGTCTTATTTCTTCTTTTATTTCATCATTGCTACTAAATCCAGTAATTTTTTAGTAGCATGGTGTTTAATTTCCACATATTTATAGTTTTCCCCTCTTTCTTTTCACAGTTGATCTCCAGTTTTAAAGCATTGTGTTCAGAAAATATGCTTGGTGTGATTTTTAATCTTCGTAAATCTTTTGAAGCTAGTTTTGTGCTCCAGCATATGGTCTATCCTTGAGAATCTTTGAGGTGCATTAAAGAAGAATGTATATTCTGGTATTTTGGGATGGAAAGCTCTGCAAATATTGATTATGTTCATTTGCTGTAATGTGTCATTTAAGGCCTGTGTTTCCTTATTGATTTTCTGTTTGGATGATCTATCATAGCTGTCAATGGGGCATTTAGGTTTCCTACTATAATTGTGTTTTTCTCAGTTTCTCCTTTTAGCTCTCCTTTTAACTCAAGCAACTGACACAATTTTTTTGCCTGTTGCTTGAGAGTGCCAGTTGCTTGAGTGCTGGTTAACCGAGAGTCAACTTATATTTATCCAGCATCTACCAATCCCCATCAGTGCTGTTTAACTGAGAGTCTACTGCAGTTGCTTTATGTATTTTGGTGTTCTCAGGTTGGGTACATATATGTTAATAGGTGTTATGCCTTTTTGATGTTTTGTGTATAAAATGTCTATCTTTGTCTCTTGTTACCTTTTACCTTGAAATCTGTTTTGTCTGATATAATTAGGGTTATACCTGCTCTTCTCTGGATGCCATTTGCTTGGAGTACCATTTTCCACCCTTTTGAGTCTATTTTGTCCTTAATAGCTGAGATGTGTCTCCCAAAGGCAGCATGTAGTTCTGTCTTTTGACCTATCCTGCTACTCTGTGTCTTTTAATTGGTGAGTTCGGTCTATTTACATTTAGGGTTATTGTTGACATACGAGGATTTCCTGTAGCCATTTTATTATTATAACATCTTCTGGTAGCTCTGTGTGTCCATTGTCCCTTTTCTCTTGTATTTCTGTCTGCTATTTTAGTTTGATGGTATTCTATGATTCTCTTTCTCCACTTACTCTTTTTTATGTTATGTGTCTCAGTTCTAGATTGTTTTCTGTGGTTACCTATTAGGTTCAAGCAAAAGAAAGTTTTTATATACAATAGTTCTTTCTCTTCTGATTACATCTTATCTCCATTCACCTGTGCAAATTCAGTCCTTTCCCTCCTCCCCTTTTATGTTTTTGTTGTCATAAATTATCCCTTTTTATGCTGTGCATTCATTTTCAAATTGCAGTAGCTACTGTCTTCTTTTTTAATGTTTTTAAAATATCCTTTAACTTTTGTTATATTTGTGTTTAATAACCTATTTTGAACAAGAGTTGCAATTTTCTGCTTCTGTCTGTTAGTAATCTTACTCATAGTTTTGTATCCTTTTGTCTTTTTGTTTTGGGTAAAAGAGTACTTTTCAGCGTTTTTTATAATGCAAATCTTGTGGTAAATTCCCTCATCTTCTATATGTCTGGAAATGTCTTTATTTCTCTTTCATATCTAAAGGATAATTTTACTGGATATACTATTTTTGGATAGTGATTGTTTTCTTTCAATAATTTGAATATTTGATTCTAATTTCTCTTAGTTTGTAGGGTTTCTGCTGAAAAATCTGATGATAATCTAATGGAGCTTTCATTATAGGTTACAGTCTTCTTTCCCCTGGCTGCCTTGAGAATTCTTTCTTTGTTATTGATTTTTGACAGTCTTGATATAATATGCCTTGAAGAAACCCCTTTTGGATTGAGATAATTAGGTGTTCCGTTAGCTTCTTGGATTCAAGGACCCATTTCTTTTCACAGATTTGGGAATTTTTTATCAATTATATGTTTAAATGGGCTCTCTGTGCCCCTCTCCATCTCTTCTCCTTCTGTTACAGCCATTATTTTCATATTGAGCTTTCTGATAGAGTCAGATAGTTCTTGTAGAGTTCTTTTATTTCTTTTAACTCTCTGTGTCACTTCTAGATTTCTATCTTCAATACCACTAATTATTTCTTCCACCTAGTCTGCTCTATTTTCTAAGCTCACTACTTCATTATTTATCTCATTTATTGGGTTCTTCAGCTCCAGAACTTCTGTTTGGTTCTTTATAGTTTCAGTCTCTTTGGTGAAGAACTACTTTTGTTTATTGGTTATTTTTGAGCTAGTTGAATTGCTTTTCTGAGTTTTCTTCTATCTTGAGTTTTGTCAGAACTGCAATCTTGAATTATGTCATTTAAATCATAGTCTTCCATGTCTTGAAGTTTATTTTCTGGAGATTTTTCATTTTTTAAAAAATTCCCTTGTTACCTTCATTAATGATTGTGCTTGATGGATTACTTATCTGCCTGG
Organism: Lyroderma lyra; assembly: GCA_004026885.1. Lineage (NCBI taxonomy): Eukaryota > Metazoa > Chordata > Mammalia > Chiroptera > Megadermatidae > Lyroderma > Lyroderma lyra. The sequence continues at coordinate 100,878 of PVJL010002908.1, forward strand.
GCATTTGTGGGAATAAAAAAAAAAAATTTAAGTATTTGACACAGATGTGTAGCAGGTTGCCATGTAGAGGTCTTTGTTTTCCAGTAGGTGGTGCTGAAGTGCAAGTTTTTATTTTCTTTTACCTGCACTTCTGGAGCTTCTGGGATCTCTGTGGGGTGGTGTCACCTGGCCATGGAAAATACCCCATATTCCCCAAGGAGGTGGGTGTCCCCTTTAAGACCCAGGCGTCTCAGTCTTGGGGCACCACATCTGTGGATTGGAAGTGGTGGGCTATGGATCTTCTGTCTGTTCCCAGTGCCACCTTCCTGTAGCCAGAAGCTGCCCTCTCTGAGTTGACCAAGCTGCCTCTTCCAGGCTGCGCTGAGATGGCTGTGGGAAGGGTTTGTAGTCTGTGATTCTGTTCTTTCCAGTGGGTTTAGTCACATGAACATGGATCACATAGGCTGGAAAGTTTTTTTTTCAAGCCCATTCCAATCTACTTAGTGAGGATTTTACTGTTAGTGGGACCACACAGGGATGGGGTGGGTGGTTTCCCTTATCTGCAGAACCCTTTGTCAGTGCTGGCAGGCTGTGAAATGCTGTCATCCTTTATACCACTGCTTTATTGCTGACCCTGGCCCAATTGCTGTCACTGTCCTCTAGTTTGCCCAGTGAGGTTGCACCCTACCTTTTATTCCTGTTGCACCACACTGCATGCCACTTCTGTCTCTGCCCTTTCCCTACTCTCCAACCTGTCTCCATTATTCACTCAGATACACCCACCTTCAGATGTCTCAATGCATAGCTCTCTCAGACACATTTGTGTATTGAGCAGGGAATCATTTGTTGAACTATAGCTGTCCAACTTATTGTAACTTCAAGGGGAGAGACCTGGAGGTCCTTTCATGCATCCATGCTACTTATGCCACTTGAATTAGGATGTTTTGAAATGGGTTATTTGCCGAAAGAATGGAAGAATGAAAGGAAAAAAGGAGGTGGTAGAGAGGGAGAAAAAAAACTATTTTATACAACTAAATAGTTGCATTATAATCTGTTCTTGTTTGACTGCACAGAGTATATAGTAAAATACTAACTGCTATGTTTGCCAAGAGACATCGAAAACCTACAATATATTCAGAGGTTAGTGACCTAGATGGATGTCATACTTGTGAATTTCTGCCCTTGATTACCTTAGAACTATATCTAAATTTATATCTAGCAGGGTAGTTCAGTAGGCATGCTCCTGTGGATGGTGAAACCTAAAAGAATAAAATAATTTCCACACCTGAAAATTGTTGAATCTCAAGGGAAAATAAATCATCCACTTTGACTCATAGTCTATGGCTTTATGTTTCATTTAATTGATCGGTATTTCTATGATTAATTACATGAAACAGTACCCATTCAGTGTTCCCCAAGATGTAAATATGGATCATATAACAGAAAGTACTCTGATTATAGGAATATTTTGAAACTCTCAACTAAGCAAGCTCAAACCTTCTTTACTGCATATTATTTCTCTGGGTGTTTACTCTGACAGTCTGTACAGTGACACTCTAAGAAGGGGGTGTGGTTTGCAGCATTTTCTATACAGATATGTCCGTGGAACACTTATTCTCTGGACAATTTCTTAAGTCTGGACTGGCGAATCACTTCTCTCCACTCTTAAATGGATTTTCAGTTTGTTGACACTTTTTAAAAACTCAGCACCCCTTGATTATTTTATGTACACATTTTCTTTATACTTTGCCAATATTTATCATTCCGACCTGATCTCTTTTTGTCATGAGGTATTTTAAATTCCTGGAAGTTGGAACTGCCAAATACAATTGAGTTTTCATAGAATACAAAAACTAATTTTATCTTGACTTTAAAGTATAGCCTTGTACTCTGTTTTTCCTACCACAGCTACTCTGTTCTAGGTAAGAGGTAGAAAGTGGCCAGGTTTGGCCAGGGTGGGAGCAGGGGAATTTCAATCAAGGTCAGCAATTTTATGGAGCAGCAAGCACGATCCTAACTGGCCACAGGGTTTTGATCTGTGGCCCAAACTCCCTTCATAAATGCTGTCACCAATCATCCCTGTGCTACTAAGAATGCTTCTTAGAGTGGAGAGTATGTAGGTGGAGGATGGAAGCCATACCTACTGGCTCCCATTCCTCTCCAACTTCACCTCCCAAATGAGCAAAGACAATACTTAATGGAATATCACAAACAGAGCCTGGACTAACCTTGATTGCACCTAAGATGGAAAAGAGGGCCCTGAGCCAGGGAGTTCTCTTCTGCAGTGAGAGAGTCTCAGCAGGTAGCTGATCAACTCACATACCTGAAAACCTTTATCATCTCATTAGTTTCCAATTGTCTGCTCCTCAGTGCTCTCACACATCATTTAGCTAAAGCCTCAGCTGGTCTTTGTCAGCTCTCATCAGGAGATCTGCATCCTGGGGATATCAAATCGATTTATATCACAATGTAAGTCAAATTTTAAGTTTGCTTGGCTAGCATCTATGAACTACTGTATAATAACTGAAATCCAGCATTTCTAAAACCTGTATTTGAAAATACTGCCAGGTGAAGGGCCATAATGGACTTAGGAAGAACAATTAATTATGATACTTTTTCATCTGTCAGGATTGTTCAGCAGTATTCAAGGTAACAACCTTTTGTTGTTTCCAGGTGTATTGCTCAATTTCCAAACTTTCTTACTGGTATTTTTAGATTTTAAAGCACCTCTCCTCAACCTTGGCTTCACATTAGAATCATCTAGGGAGCTTTAAAATATACTGATGTCTAGGCTCCAACTCCAGACACACTGATTTAATTGATCTGGGGTGAACCCCATCCATTGCTATTGTTTAAAAAGTTCCCTAGGTGATTCTAATTTGGATCCGGGTAGAAAATCACTGTTTTATAATAACAGCAGTTGCTTCAACATTTCTATGCTTTATAATGAACTTCTGCTAGGTCAATTTAAAAAGTGTTCCATCAAGGAAAAAAAAGAAATTAATATTTAATTGAGTGCTTTAGTCCTTTTTTAATGAATACATTTCTATACTGCCTTTAGAAAATACATATTTAAATACTCTATTTAGCCTAGACTGCTTTTTATCCTTGATATAACAGATTCTTTGTTAGCCCCAGAAGTGACATATACATTAAACAACTTTTGATTATTTATTGAGCACCTACTATGAGTAGGTTAAAATCTATGAGAAAAAATTAAGATATTTAAAACATGTATTAATCTCAAGACATTTTATCTGTGAAGAAGGCATATTTATCTAAAATAATGACCCATAACACAAGAATTAAGTGATGCTTGTTAAATTAGACATAGAGACCTGTATTTAACAACCTAGCTAGCCAACAAACTATTGAAATTATTGCCTTTGGGGTGAGATGACCTTTGAAGGGGTAAAGTGAGAGAAACCCCAATCTAAACTACTATAGATGAAGTGGGAAGGGATGTGAGATGACAAGACTTGGTCTTATATCCAAAAACCAGTGATTATGAACAGTTACAGACATAAAAGCCACTGGCAGTTTGCAAAACTAGTTCCAATTATTTCCTCTTCTTGTATCCACACATTGTAATGTTGTCCTCCTTCAATGCTGAACTTGGCCTTGTGACTTTGCAGCTGTCATTGTGCCAGTTCTGAGTCTTCTGTATTTCTGCTTGCTTCTTGGGCCTCTGTTATCACCATGGGAACTTGCCCTGGCTGACCTGTTGAAGAATGAGACATGTGGATGAGAACAGTTTCCCCATTTAACAGTCAGCTGCCTCCAGATCTGTGAGTAAACACAGCCAAGTTCAACAGAGCCATCTAGCCAGCCCTTAGGTGACACCGCACATGTGGGCAATGCACTCAAAAAGATAAATAAATAAGTAGAGTGGAGAACTGGTATGAATAAAAGCATATGTCTATAATTTTACTCATCTCTGGGTTTTAAATGTGAAAATTCTTCAGAATAAAATCACTTTTCTAATTTCTACTTACACAAATTACTTATTTCACAAGTACTTTTAGGAGTGTTGCTGAGTATTCTGTAGAAACACATCTACCTTTGTATATTATCTGCCAGAGAACTACCTAAACCTTTTAAAAGACAAAGCCTTACATTCAGACACACATTTTAAATTTGCTTCGTCAGCCAGGAAAAAGGGAGGGAAGAGGAAGTATCTAACTTCTCCTTAGTCTAGGAGTTGTACTTGGAGGGAAAAAAGGTAATAATATCTTCTAAACTTAATTTGATCTTTCTTCCTCCAGGCTTTGCAAACCATGCCCAATTGCTCTTGCAAACAGCTCAAAACATCCAGGTTTATTAGAGTGTTGATACTCTCAGGAATAGATCCACCCACGCAGCCTGTAGAGTTTTGCAGAAATTTGAAGCAAAGTGATACTCAGTGAACCGTATGGAATTAATAAGGAGAAAAATATCAATAAAGAATTTAAGGAGGTACACAGTAAAGACACAGAATTACTTAATTCACTCCCAGTGTTCTTTAAAGTTTACCATTGGACTTTTTCTATAGCCTGATTCCCTTTTGCCAATAGTAATTATACAGGCTTCACACAGCAAATGCTTATACCACCTGATCACACAAGCACAGAGATCGAGGATTAATCTTCATCCTAGTTCATAATGCACATTCATTGTTGGGCCAGCCATGACTCTCTCTTATTATTTACTTGCTTAGATATGTCTATGTTTATATTTGTCTGTTTATTTAGCTATGTTAATGTATAAGAATCTGAGAAATCACCACTCAATATGAAAAATAGAATTTTGATAGTAACTTAAATTAATATATATGATCCTATTATAAACCATTCTCTTCACCCCTCACCTAATGGAACTGCCATGTGAATACTGTGTTCATCATTTAGGTTAAATCATGTACATTTAAAATTATCTATATGTATTCCTAAACAGTATATGCAAGATAAATAGACATAGATATGTAAATACAGAGTATCCCCCAAAATACAAACACACTTTGAATGATTATAAAGTTAGTGTTTATTAACATACAGTTTGTTTTCAAAATGTAAAAGAATCTACAGAAATGAAAAATTTTTTTTGTCAACACCTGTTTTCAAGAAAGGTATAAGGTATGGAGATACAGTTTTGAAGGAACTGAAGGAAAGTAGTTAGTTCGTCCTTAGGGTGGCTATTTCTGAAGGAGTGAGACGAGACACACTAAGAGGGGCTGTACAAGTTATAGAAGGTTTGTGAAGAAAAATCTTGAGAAGATTTTATATATGAGGGCTGTCCAGAAAAAATCAAGCCAAAAATGCTTCTATTTTTCATGTTACATGGCTGGATACTTGCCAGACAGCCCTCATATAGTTAAGCTAAATACATTAATTAAATGAATTTAAATATCAAAAGTAAGCTGGTGCAAAATTAGAATTGCATTTTCTCTCTCTGTTAAGTAGGACAAAGTTTCTTGGACTATTGGTCTGCTACTGATACTATGAAAAAGTCTTCTGCCTGACAAAGCAAAGATTCTGTTTCATCAGAATAATCTTCTGTGTTTTATATTGTCTTAATCAGGTCCTTGGTTACTTTAGAAAATTAAATCTCCACAATAGTAAGAACTAAGTTTTGCTATTAATTATGTAAACATCTGTATTTTAGGATTGGTAGGGTTCATATGCCCTTTTCAATGTCAGATATAGGCCAGTGCAAGGAAACTTGGCCTGATGTTTTCCTTAACCTGGCAGGATGTTATAATGGTTCTGGCCTACTGTTGCATCCCTGATAAAAAGGCTCAGATCCTTAAAAAGGCCAGGAAATTTATTACAATGTGTTTAACAACTGAGACAGGGAATACAAGGAAAGGAATAGTGAGAACAGAGGCAGGCCAGACTTTCGACCACAGTTATGGACAGATCAAGGCCAAAATCACCTTGGAGCCACCCCAGCAACTCCAGAAGAGGAATACCAGGTAAAGGAGTCTGCTTTGGATGTGGAAGCCCAGATCTCTGGAATAAGGAGTGCCCTAATCCTCCAAAGCAGTATAAATGAAAAGGACACTGGAAGAGAAATTGTCCCCTGTTCTGAGCAGGGACCAACTCCTTCCTTGCAAATGGCTGTAATCGACTTACTGGGCCCGAGGTTTCCAGCAGCTCCCAAGAAAAAGGCCATTCTCCTGACAGGGGAAGAACTGCAGGTGATCCTTTATGTAGCAGGTAAGCCTGTTAATTTCCTGATTAATATGGGAGCGACTTACTGTGTCTTAACCACTCACTCTGGACCTATATCCTCTGAAACCTGCTCAGTTGCGGGGATAAATAGAGCCCCTTGATTTGGGCTTATACCCAGCCTGTTCCTTCCAAGGCCTGTATCTTAGAGAAAATGTAGAATGAGCCAGACTTAAAAAAGACTCTGGGGAAGTTTTGTCAGGAGATCTCAGAGCCCTGGCTCTAACTGCTACCCAGTACTCTAGATTCTGACCTCAGTTCTGTTACTTCCTATATTATTAACTTGGGAGTGGTTCAACCGACATTCAGGGAATATGGGGACCGGCACCTCACCGAGGCCTACCCCTCTGCACATTGCAGCCTTGTTTAAGCCAGTGCACCAAGTATTGTTAAAGCCTGGAGGGAGGGGTCCCTGATGGACCAATTAACTTCTAAAGGAAAGGGACCTCATACAGTTAGCACTCCAACTGCTGTCAAGATACAGGCAGTGACTGGATCCACTGCCCTGGAATCAAACCTGTTTCATTTAAGTTTCCATAGGACTCCCCCAGAGAAAAAAGACTGTCATTTCTGTTCCTGTGAGCTAATTGAAGACATTAAGTTTCTCTTCAAACAGACTGGTAATACTGATGACTCCTAAATTTGCTAATTATTACCTTCATCTTAAGCCTTATTTTGAGTCTATTTTTCCTCTTTACTTGTGCTCCACCTGGGATCCCCACTGAACTCATCACCAGGCTTTTAGTCCTTTTGGCTCTCTTCTTCCCTGACTTCCTCCCAGGAGAATGGGAAAATAACCTTATTGTCAATTCTCAGACTGCTAATCTTGAGCCCCTTGTATTTTTGGTCTCTTCATCAGGTTTGTGTCATCTGGGACACAGCAATTTCAGCTCCAGATAGTCATCCACCAGGGTCCCCACTCGTCCCTCCTGAGGATGACAAGCCATGCCAGCAGCTGCTAGACCAAGCAGCATGTTTTTCTCTCTCAGTACCCCCTTAGTCCTCTCCTGGCTGTCATGGAATAGCAAAGAACTCTGGTGCTTACAGGCAGCGATGATGCTCCCCTCTCAGCAGGAAGTAGCAAGAGTAATCATCACCCCTTACTCTTGCAACCATGCTGGTTTATAGAAATAAAATGAACAAGATACAGGGTGAATGTAAGGGTGACACTGTAGTCCCTAATCTAACACCCTAAGGTTAGTTAGATTCAAATGTCATTTAGCTTAAAAACTTTAAAAACTTTTTTCCTTTCCTTTGTTTCCCTCCTTAATGCAGGTTCAGTGACTGTTTACTTTGCATGCCAGTTCTGTTTACTATACATACCAGTTTCAGTGACTCTGTTCACATCGATTTGGAAGAAATCTTTTCAACCTCCTCCTAAAACCCACCCTAATCCCTGAAACCATTGGGAAGTGCCTTCTTTTCTTTTTCAAATTAACAAGGAATTGCTGGACCACCTCCCCCTTTCCTTTGTTCTGTCTCTTCTTTCAAGTCTATAAAATCTTTTTTTGGCCAGGGGGACAACTGGATAACCTCACTGGGAGATGGCCTTTGGACAGGAGTTCACCATCCTCCCAGAATGCCAGCATTTTGAATACACCTACTTCTCTTCTGTCTCTTCATTTTCGGAGGCAGCAAGTACCATCTGAACCCACTAACAATACCACACTGTCTTGATTACTATAAGTAACTCTCAAAGTCAGGTAGTATCTGTTGAACATGGAATAGCTCTTCATTTATTTAGTTCTCTTTTGAGCTCATTCATCAGACTTTTGTAGTTTTTTTCATACAGTTCTTGTATATATTTTGATAAATTTATACCTAAGTATTCCAAGTATTTGGGATACTTATATACCTAAGTATTTGGGAGAGGGGTGCCAATGTAAATAGTTTTGTGTATTTGATTTCAAATTAAAGAATATCCTGTTGGCATTGGATAACCAATCATAGGCAGAGCTGCAGTTGCAGGATATGCATGTGTCTGTTGGTTCATAACATTGTGCACATTTGGAACATTACTTCCATATTGCTGAGTGCTATCATAACCATTCTGGTAAGTTTCTGTTAGATTGCAAGTCCTAAAACTGGTCTGTATACCAGCAGACACAAAACTACTTCCAAAGCTCCCATTGGTGTAATCTGTGGCACTGAAAACACCATTCTGGTTTTTGCCCCAAAATCTCTTAAATAGACTAGAGTAATTTCTGTCATAATTTTCCCTGTCTCTGAAAGTATGAAATCCATCCCTTTTGCCTACAGAGTGTCTGTCTCGATGGTCATCTTTCATGTTTCCTGTGACCTGGACCACCTGAACCTGTCTTTGACCAACTGAAGCAACTTGGAATTAATTGTTTGATTAGCTTCACATAGCACAGAGATAAGGTCTCTCACTTGCTTTATGTTATTAGGTGTAAAAAAAGTATGTGCTGTGCCTGTTTTGGTACTGAGAGCAGTTCTTCCAATTCTATGAATATAATCCTCTGAAAAGTTAGGGTAGTCATAACTGATGACAAACTTCACATCATCCACATCTAGCCCTCTGGAGGCCACATTTGTAGCAATCAGAATAGGAGCTTTTCTATGTTTGAATTCATTTAGAACCCAGTCACGTTCCTGTTGATGCTTGTCACCATGGATACCCATGGCAGGCCACCCGTCTCTCCTCATTTTTCTAGTAAGTTCATCGCATCTTTTGGTTTCAGCAAAAACTATGGTTTTATTCTCCTTCTCACTCATGATCTCTTCCATTAGATGAGTAAGTTTTTCATCTCTTTCAATGTCAAGACATACATCTACAATCTGAAGAATGTGTGGTTTGCACTCAGTTCTAGTACACCAATGGACTAGACTATGAATATAGTCTTTCAGGACATCTTTAGCAAGCTGTCTTAACTTCTTTTGGCCAAACCACATCCCATGTTGTTTGCCTGTTAGGTCTTATCCACAGTCTTCTTTATTTGGGGTTAAAAGCCCATATCAAACATTGTATCTGCTTCATCAAGGACGAGGTAGATGGTTCTTCTCAGAATTGTTTTCCCACACTCTGAAACGTCAATTAGTTTTTCAAGTGTTGCAATATAGATTTCCACACCTCTCTCCAAATCACATATGTGTGGTCCCTTGGTAGCAACACCATAGATGCAAGTAGACTTCAATCAATGTGCTCTACAGCAGGGGCCCCCAACCCCCGTGATCACAGACTACTCCCCATCCATGGTCTGTTAGGAACCGGGCTGCACAGCAGGAGGTGAGCAGTGGGTGAGTGAGTGAAGATTCACCTGTATTTACAGCTGCTCTCCATGGCTCACATTACTGCCTGAGCTCTGCCTCCTGTCAGATCTGCAGCAACATTAGATTCTCATAGGAGCTCAAACCCTATTGTGAACTACGCATGCAAGGGATCTAAGTTGCCACTCCTTATGTGAATCTAATACCTGATAATCTGAGATAGAGCTGAAGCATTGATGCTAGTGCTGGGGAGCAGCTGCAAATACAGATTAACATTAGCAGAGAGATTTGACTGCACAGAGACCATAATAAATCAATTGCTTGCAGACTCATATCAAAACCCTGTAAGTGAGTAGTAAGTGACAAGCTGCATCTGGCATTTGAATCATCCTGAAACCATCCCCACAACCTATGGAAAAATGGTCCAGGAATCTGGTCTCTGGTGCCAAAAAGGGTGGAGACTGCTGCTCTACAGTATGAAGCTACTTGCTGTACTTGTGAGGCCAGTTCCTGAGTTGGTGCTAACACCAATTAAATACATCCGTTACCTCTCTCTAGGAATGGCTGATGATTAATGTGGACAATGGCAAATAGGACAATGTTTTCCCAGATCCAGTCTGTGCTACTCCAACCATATCCAATCCATTTAGAGCCACTGGACATCCCTGAACTTGAATAGCAGTGGGTTCAGCAAAGTTCAGTCTTGCAATGATGATTGCAGGGAAATTGGCTTTGGGCAGTTGTGACCTCTAACTGTAATTTCCTTATTTCTTCTGTACATCTTCACCTCTTGTGCTGTGTGCCTAGCCAGAATTTCCAAACTTCTCCTGATAGGGGCCCTACCCTACTTCCTCCACATCAAAGTGCACCAAACCCTGCATCCCAGCTGTGGCCTCGGTCTCTCAAATAGCCGGATATAGCATGAATGATTGCAGTGGGCAGGGAATGATGTGAAGAGAATCAGGTGCAGGGACTCGCTATTGAGGTGGCTTCAGGGAGAGGGAAGCCTTGTGGGGGTGGCAGCAGGAGAAGGTTGGTGACGATAGGAGCCCAAGCTGCATGGCCAGAGACCAGTGGAAATGAATGGTGTCTTAATCAATCTTGTTAGTTCTTTTAAAAAATGACTTCTGACTTCAAGTTTTAAAAAATAATTTATCTACTGTTACTTTTACTATTTAATTTATTCTCTTATAATTAGCAGCTTCTTTTTATTTTTAAAGCTATTCTATTGTCAGTTTTTCTATCATCTTAATTGAACACTTCAGCTCATTAATTTTGAGCCTGTATGCTCTTCTGAGTATTGAAATCTTTAAATTTCCCTCAGTGCAGCACTTTTCACTGCCTTATATAGTTTTTCTATGAAGTATTTTTATTGCCACTTACATCTTATTTAAAATTTTCATCATGATTTTTTAACATTGTGTTTCTACACTTCCAGTGTTGGTGGATTTTGTGTCATTTTGTTATTAACATTTAAATTATATTGAGATTAAAATGCATAATCTTTGAAATTTGCTGACTCTTGCTTTTCACTTAATAAATCACCAACTTAGAATTATCTTCCATGGGTTCCAAAAAGTATGTGCTTTCTTTTATTGTTGGAAGGAGAATTCTGTGTTTGTTCAACAGTTCAAGCTTGTTGTTAACACTTTTCCAAATATTACATATGCTTCCTTTTTTTTCTCACTTGCCATATCAAAAAGGAGTCATATTAATATCCACAATGTCATTAACAATAGTATCAAGAAGACTAAAACACTTAGGAGTAGGAATAACTTTGACAAAGGAGATAAAAGATCTGTACACTGAAAACTGTAAGACATTGAGAAAATTGAAGAAGATTCAAATAAATGGAAAGATATCCTATGTTCATGGATTAGAAGAATTAATATTGCTAAAATGTCCATACTACCCAAAGCAATCTACAGATTTAATGTAATCTCTATCAGAATTCCAATGGAATTTTTCACTGAAATGGAAAACACACAATCATAAAATTTGTGTGCAATCACAAAAGACCCCACAAAATCAAATAAACTTGAGAAAGAACAAAGTGGGAGGCATACTACCTGATTTAATACTATATTACAAAGCTATAGTACTTGCATAAAAACAGACACATGGACCAAAGGAACAATATCCAGAATCCAGAAATAAACCCATATATACATTTGTCAACTAATATTTCACAAGGGAGACAAGAGTTGTTAATGGGGAAAGATAGTCTCTTCAATAAATGCTGTTGGGAAAACTGGATATCCATGTGCAAAAGAATGAAATTGGATCTCTATTCTGTACCACTCACAAAAATTTACTCAAAATGGATTAAAGTCAAATGTAAGACCGAAAACCATAAAAATCCTGGAGGAAACACAGGAAAAAATCTCCTCAACATTGGTCTTAGGAATGGTATTTTTGATATGACACCAAAAACAAAAATGAGCAAGCAGGTCTATTTAAAACTAAAATGTTTCTGCCAGTAAAGGAAACAATCAAAATGTAAAGGCAGTATACAGAATGGGAGAAAATATTTGCAAACCGTGTATCTGATAGGGAACTAATATTCAAAACATATAAGGAATTCATACAACTCAGTAGCAAAAATAAACAATTCAATTTTTAAATGGGCAGAGGATCTGAATAGACATTTTTTCAGAGAAGACATACAGATGGCTAACAGGTGCATGAAAAAATGTTCACTAATCATTAGGGAGATGCAAATCAAACCCACAATGAGATACTATATCACACTTGTTATAATGGCTATTATCAAAAAAGACAAGAGACAACAGATGCTGTCAAGGATGTAGAGAAAAGGGAACCCTCATACACTGTTGGTGGGATTGTAAATTGGTACAGCCACTATGGAAAACAGTATAGAGGTTCCTCAAAAATTAAAAATAGGACTACTATACAATCCAGCAATTCCACTTCTGGATATTTATCCTAAAAAACCCAAAACACTAAGTTGAAAGGATGTATACACCCCCATGTTCATTGCAACATTATTTACATTACCCAAGACATATAATAACAACTTAAGTGTCCATGGACAGATGAATAGATAAGGAAATTGTGATATATATCTATATATAGCTATAGATACACACACACACACGCACGTGCGTGCACACACACGGAATATTATTCAGCCATTAAAAAGAATGAAATCTCGCCATTTGTGGCAACATAGATGGACCTTGTGGGCATTATGCTATGTCTGTGATGTAAGTCAGACAGGGAAAGAAAAACATCATATAATGTCACTATGGAATCTAAAAATATGTCAAACTCTTGGATACAGAGAACAGATTGGTAGTTGCGATATGCAGGGTATGGGGAGTAGACGAAGTGGATAAGGGATTTAAAAGATACAAACTTCCATTTATAAGATAAACAAGTCATGTGGATGTAATGTACAGCATGGAGACTATTGTTAACAGGCTAATTTGCATATATGAAAGTTGTTGAGAATAAATCTTAAAAATTCTCATCAGAATAAAAAAAATTTTAACTGTATCATGACAGATGTTAACTAGACTTATTGTTGATCATTTCACATTATACAGAGGGTGCTAAAAATGTATATACATTTTAAGAAAGGAAAAAATATTAAAATTGTGATACTCAATAAATACCGATAAAAAAGAGGCATATAAGTCACGTTCAACTACTGCAATGACAAGAAGTACTCATAGTGGTTGTCATCAGCATTCAGACACTTCAGATAATGGCAAACTACTGCTTGAGCAGCATTGACCAAAGTGTCCCCGTGTATTGCTGTACACACTGTTTTAATTTCTTCCCAAAGTACTGAGAGTATAGCTAGTTTTCTATGGCATACTACATCCTTTAAGGTCCCCCATAGATAGTAATCAAGGGGTGTTAAGTCAGGAAAACATGGGGGAAACTCAAATACCATTTCAAAATGGTCTTATGGTCCTCCAACGACAATCATGCTTCTACCATTTTCTTGGACTGTTCTGCCTGTTGCATGGTGATGTTCGCATTCATCTGATTAATGCCATCTTTTGAGTGAAGGTCATAGTACACATTGTTACCATAATTCGATTCAACTTTGAAAAGTAATACACATATAACATCTCTTAAAATGCGTATACATTTTTTTGGCACCTCAGACTATAAATATTGAATCATGTTGTATCCTTGAAACTAATATGTTTTATGTTAATTATACCTCAAATAAATTTTTAAAATAATTGTTTAGAATTAAGCTCTATCTTAAAATGCCAGTGTGTGTGATAATGATTCCACAAACCTATCCACTATGTGCCTCCATTCATTTCACCTTCATTGGTGTCCACAAGACCTCATGAAAGCAGACAGAAACTGATGGGAGAATCTGAGTTCAAAATTTCAGTAGCAGGAAAGGAGATAGAGAGAACTACTCTTGAAAAATAAATTGTATAAATCAACTATAAACAAAGAGTTTATATCCTTTAATTTCTAAAATAAACACAAATATTTTATGAACATTTATTCAATTATTAATTGATTAATGAGTGTAATTACATAGATTGTGAGTTGCAACAGATATTAGTTACAGGATTTGTATTAAATTTCTAGACTATAATGTAAAGTTTGTGGCCAGAGTAACACTGAGACATCAAAAAGAGAACAATGTAATTGAGCAGTTTCTAAAAACCCCTTGTTTTTATCAAGATAAATATGATAATGTCATTTTTACAGAGTTTATTAAAAATCTTCACATAATTGTCAAGTTGTAAATTGTGATATTTACTATTCTGATTTTCTAGGTAAAGGACAATACAGTGCATGGAAGCTCAATATAAGGTATGTACAAGCTGAAATGATTCATTGCACACAGTAATTATCCATTCTAAAGCAAAATCTCCACTGGGGTATTCCCTTCGGAGCAGAAGGGTCATTTTATCTTAAGGCCATGCCTACCTAAATTTTCCCATTCCCCGATGTTAACATCAATAACCCATGCTGGGATTAATACAGCGTACCTTCCTAAAATAACCTTCTATTACAAGGTTGGGCAATTCTCAAAACCGCCTTCAATATCTATCTTATATAATGATGAAAACACAAGGTGAGAAAGTATAGCTTTAACATAAATCTCTGAGATTCTTCTTCATAATAACATGGGATGATAATGACTCAAGGTAATGGGAGAATCTATAGCTTGCTATTGATTTCTTCAAACTACAGATAAAATATAAAACTCACAAATTAGGCAAACTCTTCATGGATAAATAGCATAAAACTCAGCTTAATTACTGGGCTGGGGATATAAATGAGCTCACCTCAGATAATGTATTGCTTTAAAATTTTACTAGGGGGTGGGAGAGGAGGGACGGGGGAGTCAAATATATGGTGATGATAAGAGAAATGACTCTGGGTGCTGAACACATAACACAACAAACACATAGACAATGCACTGTAGGATTGTACACCTGGAACCTATGTAATTTTAACTAACCAAAGTCACCCCAATAAATTTAACAATAAAAAATTATTTGACAGTGTTATAGAAATGGTTTACTTTATCTTATCTGGATAATTCTTTATGCTTATTTTGGGAAAGTATATTAACACTACCAATTACTCCTCATATATATAAAAGTGTTTCATAAACCAAGCCAGAATAGCAATATAGTATGTGCAAAGAGAATCACATGTGAGGTAAACACGTTTGAGTTCAAATCCTGACATACTTTAGAAAATGTTAATTATCCAAGTAATTATAAAGGGTTATAATGATATGTATCTCAGAGAGTTGATATGAGGATTCGTTCAGAGAGATTACCTACATGAATTACCAAGCAGGGAATTGGTCCTCAAATATCTTGTTTTCTTTGAATTTTATCAGAAATAGTATGAATTATTTGAAAGGGTTAATGTGTGTATGACTATTTAAAAGTAATAAAAATGTATAATTTAAGACAATTTTATCTTATATACTGAACAACATTACATATATAAACACAAATATATATTATTATGTACTGTATGATACATAATTGTATTACTATATATCATAATTTGTATTATTATCACATATAAGTTAATATATTATTCATATACATATATTTATAATATACAGTGTCTTATAGAAGTAATGCCCAGACTTAAGTTATGATTTTTTTTGAGTTATGATTTTGTAATAGAAGATGTGGTATAGATTACCAGTTGATAAAAAAGGGACATTATTTGTATAACCATAAGTATGTCATAACTCAAATCCATGCATTACTTCTGCTGGGCCCTGTATATGATACATTGCAAGTTTTATATAGTTTTGAGTGTGTATATATAGATTTTTGTGTGTGTAAAATAATCACTTATTACAGTTATTGCTCTTATGTTCCCTAATTCAAGAGGGATCCTTTATGGAATGAGAAAGTATATTAATAGATTTTCAAAGATTTTTGTTATACTCATAGCTGCCATGTGTTAGGAAAAATAGGTTGAATGTTTCTTAGAACTAAATGAAAATAATATCAGAACAGAATTAAGAAAATTAAAATATATTCCAGTGATATATATCAATAGAAAAGTGTTTTCATTATTTGAAAACAGTATGGTTCTACTTTATATCTCATTTATTTAATTTTTTTGTCTCTAATTCAAAATGTTATACTTGATTTTAAACAGGAGTGGTGGAGTAAAAGCAAGTCTATTGATCATAAAAATTCTCCTTAGTTTATTTGAAGATTTCTTGTATTAATATATCAGAAGTGATAACACTGTTAGGATCCTATTTGAATCATTTTAACATTACCAAATACTCTCTGTGATTACAGAACATCTGGATAAATTTAGTATTATGAACACAGACTTTGTGTTCCTAAGGTGGTACGTAGTGATAAAGTGCTCATATTATTCTTTATTAATTTATTAAACCATTAACATCATACTTTTTGATATTATATAAGCTTCTTTATTGTAACTTTCAAATATAATAATAATAATAATAATAAAAACCTTTCTTCTGTTGCTTCAGCATTGTGCTTGCAGGCTTTCAGAATGACTCTGACTCTAGAAAAGGTCAAATGTAAGCTTTCTCTACAAAGAGAAGCCATAAATGCTTCTATTTTTCATATTATGTGGCTGGATACTTTCCAGACAGCCCTTGTATATCTAAAAATAATTAATACAATCAAGAAAAATAAAAAGCCAAAATAGTTCTTCCAAACGGCTGTCACTGTCAGCTCAGGAAGTTTTTCCCCTGCATCTCTGCAAGATCAAAGTTTATGGGAGGGGGCCGAGTGGGGTGGGGGAGAAGCACAGGCTGAGGAGACAAATGGCCAAGTATTAGAATCACATGCTGGCATTGAATAGCTGTGTGACCTTGAGCAAGTTACCTCACCTCCCTAAGCCTCGGGGTGTATTTGTTTGTTTCTTTGTTCATTTTTTTTCCTTCAAAATTGAGATGATAATGACTACCTGAAATATTTTATAGAGATATAATATGTGCAAAATATATAGCCTGGAGCCAGGCCTATAATCTTCAATGCATATATTACTGTTATAACCAGGCTATTTTGCAATAGCCTTCTGACTGGTCTCCTTGCCCCCAGTCCTCAATAATCCATCCTTTGCTGAAACTCCTTACTCTATAGTGGAGTCTTAATAAACTTGTACCAAGCAGCCACAATCTGTCTAACTTT
The DNA here is from genome assembly GCA_004026885.1 of Lyroderma lyra. NCBI lineage: Eukaryota > Metazoa > Chordata > Mammalia > Chiroptera > Megadermatidae > Lyroderma > Lyroderma lyra. Next base: position 117,952 of record PVJL010002908.1, read on the forward strand.
ATCTTTAAACACTCTCCCTCCTCTACAATAAACTTATGTTAAAGTGCATTACTTTTCCTTAATTCACAGGCAGTCATGGCCCATGCAATTCAGTTATAAATACTTAGAAATTTCCCCAAAGGAACTTTATGGAAATGAACTTTATATGCTAGCATTATGCTAGACACTGAGGCATGATAATGATACATAAGAAACAAATCCTATTTTTAGAGGCAGGGAGGCTTTCTGTCTATGGAGGATAGGTTTTTTTCTTATACATATTTTTTTTTAACTTGCACGGTTTGGGACCAAAACCCAAATGTAATGGATTATTTTCCAAATATTGGTATTGTCATTGTCCAAGTATCCGTTTTATTCATCTTAATAATATTAAAAAGCAAGAATGTCTGAAGGGTTTATCTTGATTGTCCCTTTTGACTCTAAGCCAAAAAGCACAGAGTTTAACTTTTATTTCACAGTGACAACCCTTGTAAAGCAATAGCAATGATGAGCTTTCAGTACATGGTAATGTAAACAATATATGCATGAAGCTGCATGGGTTCATAATGACACTGTAAAATGAGATTAAACTATTAAGCCATTTGCTCCACATAGTCCAAAAAAAATAAAACAGAACTAAAAAAATAAAATTCAGAGTTAATGTCCTCAACCCTGAGATGCACATGCATTGTGGAACTGCATAGGGAGTGTTATATTGTTTGTAAGCATGCATTTTTAAATTATAGCTCCACAAATTCTCACGGGTGACAGCATTTGTGGGCCATCCATGACAGAGAGAAGGAAGGCTGCGTACAGTGCCGAGGAAGCTTCTATATGAATTATTTTGCATGTTGACAGTAAATGCAATGAAAGGCTAGATTCATTTATTACAATATAGATAAATTATACTGAGAGGTTGGAAATCGGATTCCTAACTGTTGCCAAAAAGATGTGCAAAATGTATCCAGATTGTTGCAAATTATCACGAAGATTTGTTGGAGATACTACGTTGCTTTTCCATATGCTGAGGCTGCCCTCTTAGCAGCTCAACAGAAAAAAGAAGAGGCATAGAAAGAGGGTTAAAAGTAGCTATTCAACTGGGCTCTGCTTTCTGCCCGTTTACTTGTCTCTTAGTGCTCTGAAATCCGCTGAAAGACTGATAGGCCTTCTCTGCTAATGGAATTCTTTCCTAATTCTTTATTCTCTCCTGGACCATGTAAAACCATTTTATAGTACCTTGGACATTGCCAAGTGCAGTTTAGCTTTTACCACCTGTGGTCTCTAAACTCCATTAACTAGACAAGTAGCCTAAACTGTATAAAAGAATCAGGTCTCTGTTGCAAGGAATTTAGATATCTATGTGGATCACTGAGGCAAACCTCTTACACAAAGGGATCAAAGGTCAGAAGGGTCATAAGAGCTTATTTAGTCTAACCACCCAACAAAAGTACCATCTCTATTTATAGATCCCAGAAGATGGTAAACCCACCAGTGATTGTACCTTTCTAGAGAGGACAAGTTCACTTCCTAATTTCATTGTTGGGTATCTGTAGTTAACTAGAAGATACTAGTTTATACTGAGCAGAAATTAGCCTTCCTGTAACTTCTTCCCTTTGATATCCTCTTGTTCATCAAAGGATCATTTTCTTATTCCATAGTAGGTCCTCAAGTGTATAAAAACCACAGTATGTGCATTAACATCTCAAATGTTTAATGTCAGAGTAATTTGGAATCAAAATGATGTATTTTAATTTTTAAGGAAATATTTGAATATCAAATAGAAATTCAGCATCTTAAACAGAGTATGCTGAACATAATTTATTTTGTGCTCAGTGGCTGCAGGTTATCACCATTATTTTTGAAAAATATTGTACTGTGTTTTCATATGTTGATTCCTTCAAGGTTTGTGCAAGTTGCTAGAAAAATCTGTCCCTTATACTGTATGTTCTCAGGAGGTTTACCTTTAGGGCTACGTATATCTTTTTCTATAGATGTCCCCTTTTAGTTTCTTAGGATCAGATGGTATGATCTTGATTCTGCCACTCTTCCTACGTCCAGCTGAAACCTTGTGCTTCTATCTTATGGGACTTCAGAAGTTAGATAGCCAAACTCATTGCAAACGTGTCCAAAAGTGACGCTGAGTGAGAGTTTCTCATCAATAAAATACATAAACATAAACGCATGCTATGGTGGACAGGCTCTGAGGTGGCCCCCATGATGCCTCCCTATCCCGTAGTATCCAGGCCTTTGTGCATTCCTTCCTTTTTGAGTGTGAGCAGAACCTGACTTGCTTGTAACAACAGAATATGGCAAAGGTGATAAAATGTCACTCCCTTGATTAGATTACATAAAGGGCACTGAGAAGAGATTTCATAGATGTACTCTATTTGTGTATAAGACAGCCCCATGTATAAGACAATCCCTACTTTTCCAAACCAATGTTAAGAAATCAACATCAATTGGTTAGTCCCATGTATAAGACGACCCCCAATTTTTGGTCTAACAATTTTAGACAAAAGTATCATCCTATTACATGGAAAAATACCATAATTAAAGATGGTTTTGAGCTATCAAAAGGGAAATTATCCTGGATGGCTCGGTCTTAATAAGGTGAAACCTCTTGTAAGAGGAACAAGACCATCCCTAATAATAGTGTCTTTCCAATGCTGGCTTTGAAGAAGCAACCATATTTGAGAGGACCTATGGTGAGGACCATGTGGCAAGGAACTGTGGACAGCCTCTAGGACAGGAGGGCAGCTGACAGCCAGCAAAACCACTGGGGCTGTGAGTCTTACAGATGTGAGAAAATGAACTGTTTTTTTAGGTATTTGAAAAATTCAGTTTTATTACATGCAAGTATGTAAATGACAGCATTAACTTGCAATCACCATATTGATCACCTATAAACAGATTTTTTATATTCTCTTCAAATTAATTTCATTGGGGTGACATTGGTTAGTAAAATTACATAGGTTTCAGGTGTACAATTCTATAGTACACTGTTTATGTGTTGCATTGTATGCTCACCACCTAGAGGAGAAAATGAATTTTTCCAACAACCTGAAGGGTCTTGGAAACAGAGATGTCCTCTCTCAACCTTGTGATGAAATCAGAACCCTGGCCAACACTTTTGACTAAAGCCTCATGAGACCCTGGGCATAATAGGATACTTGAGAAAATGTTGCTGGTTGCTTAAGTTCAGGTTAGCAGAGAGAGTCTACTTACATGTATCCAGCATCTACCAATCCCCATGGGTGCCAGTTAACTGAGAGTCTACTATATAATCAGAAGTCTACCATTGTGGCCTCTTTCTCTTCTACCCTGCCTAAAATGCCACTGTGAAGCCTGGAGATGCACCAGGCCATTTGGTGACCATTTGACGGCAAGCCTGAAGGTGACAACCAACAGAATAGAGTGAGAGAAAAAAATTACGTGTTCGAATCTCATAGCATCCTACAGCAACAATACCCACACTGGGATACCTACCTCTGTGCTTTCTGCTGTGAAAAATAATGAAATCTCTGGACATTTAAGCCACCATATAGATTTTTGTAGTAGTAGTAGTAGTAGTAGTAGTAGTAGTAGTTGTTGTTGTTGTTATTAAGCAATTCGTCACTACCTGATACAAGTGTCAGCGCTGGAGAGTGGGATGAGAGGCAGAGGCAGTAGTTTTACTTCTTAAACATTTTACTCTTTGTGATGTTTGAATTATGTACTCAAAGAAATGACATACACAAACATGAAACAAACTTATTTTAAAATGCAATTAAAGTCAGTGAGTTTTATGCATAGTTGTCTTAAGTCCTGGTTTAAAAGAACTATTTTATCAAAAAATTGTTTCTGGTATTTATATTACTAAAACAGAAACACTTTAATATGTCATCTTAGAATAGTTGCTAAAAGGACAAATATAATTACATTAGCGATTATACAACTTAGTTGACAAATCGTTACTCTTCTCCTGGAGAGGAGGTAATTTCTCTTCTCTTGTTTTAAAGATTAGTTAAACATCCCTATTTATTGAAAAATTATAGTGATAGGACTTTATAGAGTTGAATGATAAATGCCTGTTCCCTTTTCATTCTTCTTGCTTTTTGATGTTAGAGAAAGATGAAAACAAAACTCAGAAGAAGAAATGAGCTCAATATTTAGGAGATTTTCTGCACAAAGCTGCTTTTTAAAGCAGTGGTCACGTGATGTGTTTCTGTGTAAGAATGGGCGAATTCAGTAGATTGCTCAAACTGCATATTCTCAAGAAAGGCCTGTTTTTAGGATTGGCCCTTGGCTGGCTGCTGGGAAGTGAGTTCTGAGCTCCTGGAATGTTCTATCTTGACACAGTAGTTTATACTAACAATGTGATTTTTGGTAAACACCTATTTTTGTTCTGGGAGTAGTGAGTCTGGGAGTATATAGCTGAGGTTAGTTGTGCCAGCACTGCATGCCTACGTGATTGACCCCTGATAAAAACCCTGCACACCAAAGCTCAGGTGAGCTTCCCTGGTTGGCAAAACTTTGCATGTATTGTCACACACTGTTGGAGAATTAAATGCATCCCATGCAAATCCATGGAGGTAAGGGTCAGAAAGGACTTGGAAGCTTGCACCTGCTTTCTGGTAGACTTCACCTCATGAACTTTTCCCCTTTGCTGGTCGTTATCTGTATTACTTTTGATGTAATAAGCCGTGACTTTGGCCATAACAGTTTCAGAGTCCTGTTAATCCTTCTAGTGAACCATCAAACGTGAGGGTGGTCTTGGAAAGTCCTGACACAGTTCCCTAAAGTTAAATAGCCAGGGCTGTAAAAAAAAAGTTGCTTGATGCTAATTAATTGTGAAGTTATAAATATTCTCTCAAAATATCTTTTTATTCCAAATAATGGACTGAGGTATAAAGGCATATTTTAATGAACTATAGAAATAAATATGAGGTAGAAACAGGCATCAGCAATTAGTGATTATTGAGATTGATGTCCATTATATTTTCTAATATTTAACTCTCAATAAATCATTTAATTTGGCATTAAAGAAAATAATTGTGTGGGAAAAAACATGATTCCTTTAGTCAGTCATATCAATGGGAAGTAATAATAGATTCTGTAGCCAAGGTAGTTAAGACTGTTAATTTTTCCAAAGACATATAGATGGCCAAGAGGTACATAAGAAGATGCTCAGCATCACTCATCGGGAAGACAAATCAAAACCACAATGAAATGTCACCTCATACCTGTTGTCATGGCTATCATCAAAGAGACAAGAGATACGTGTTGGCGAGCATATGGAGGAAAGGGAACGAACCTTTGTACACTGTTGGTGGGATTACAAATTGGTACAGTCGCTCTGGAAAACAGTATGGATGTTCCTCAAAAATTCAAAATGGAACTACCATATGACCCAGCAAATCCATTTCTGGGTAGTTATCCTAAGAAAAGAAAACCACTAACTTGAAAAAATAGATGATGGCTGTCTGGAAAAATTCCAGCCATAAATGCCTCTATTTTTCATAGTACATGGTTGGATACTTTCTGGACAGCCCTCATATGCACCGCTATGTTCATTGCAGCATTACTTACAATATAAAGATATGGAAACAATCTAAGTGTCCATTGATGGATGCATAGATAAAGAAAATGTGGTATGTATAGACAATGGAATTTTATTCAGCCATAAAAAGAATGAAATCTTGCCATTTGTGACAACATGGATGGACCTTGAGGTCATTATGCTAAGTGAAATAAGCCAGAGAAAGGACATATGATCTCACTCATATGTGGAATCTAAAACAAACACCAAGGTCACAGATACAGAGAGCAGATTGGTGGTTGTCAGAGGTCAGGGATGAGGGATATGTGAAATGGGTGAGGGGGTCAAAGGGTGCAAACATCCAGTTATAAAATCAGTCATGGGGATGCAATGTACAGCATGACAACTGCAGTTAGTAATGCTGTATTGCATATTTGAAAGTTCCTTACGGAATAGATTGTAAAAAGTCCTCAACAGAAGATAAAAAACTATAACAATGTATGGTAACGGATGTTAACTAGACTTATTGTGGGGATCATTTTACAATATATACAAACATCAAATCATTATGTTGTACACCTGAAAATAATATAAAATATCCATCAATTATATCTCTGAAAAAAGACAGTAAGGCAAAAATGAGAAACAATCTCAAGAGGTAAAATGCTGTGCCTAAATGAAAATAACTTCATAAATAGTCTGAAAATAGTCTGTGTAAGACTTAGAACTCATTTAGTTCTATATTTTTTACCATGCTAACAATCTCTCTTTGCTTTCTATTCATGGATTGACACATTCCTTTTAAATACATATACATTTAGCAAAAATGTATGCATAAAAATAAAATACGGAATAGTGTGAATATTGAGAATATCTTCCCCTTAAGCTTAATAAAATTATTTACTTGTTATTTTGCTTGTGCTTTATTTATATTTCTATCTGGATTCATTCCAGAAAATTTATGATTTGGCTATAATATGTAAAGGGAAAAATTCTATATTTTACTTTGAAAGTGGGAAACTGAGATATATGATCCTTTAATGAGAAATATTAGAATTCCTAGTTAAGAACATGACATTGTTGGTTGTGAACTATAGAGATAAATAATTTTCCAGCACATTCTCCAAGGCTGGTATAAAACTGGCAGAAGCCTGCAAAAAATTATTTTGGGGAATCAAAACATAAAGGAGTCAAGGCATATGTGGGCATTCATCAGTTCATTTAGTCAGTGAATATTTCTTCAGTTCCTATTGTGTGCCCAACTTTGCTCTAACATTAAAGATACCAATAGAAAGATTTTCCTTCATGAAATTTACATTCTATAAGAGAAACAGTTAATGAATAACTCCATAACTAAAACATTTTATATATCAGATGGTGGGAAATGCTAGCTAGAGAAACAAAGCATAAAAGAGGTTTAGGGACATGGTGATGTGTTTTGCAAATTTAAATAACAACCAAATAGACTTGGTTAGGCGGATGTATACATGGGCTGTCCAGAAAAAAATTCAGCCATAAATGCCTCTAGTTTTCATATTACATGACTGGATACTTTTACAGACAGCCCTCATATGTATATACTTGGGAAAGTTATCAGAAACTACATTTATAGTCTCAGTTTAAAAAGAACTTGGAAATTACAGTACATAGTAAGTTTCTACTGTGGGTCAGATCAAGCTTAGTATAATGCGTGTTTTGACAATAAAGTTAAAGAAACAGATTTGTTGGAAGCGAGGTAGAGAAATATCATTTGTTAGAAAGATAAAGCCACTGCTTTTTTTGTGTGATGATATGTAGTGAAATAACATAAAAACATTTCTTTTTAAATCAGAGCAGTATCAACACATTCACAAGTAACAACTACATTGCGTTTGATTCATTTTTTTTAAAAAAGTAATTTCACTTAAATCAAATGGCAATAAATGGATCTACCTATATCATTATTCTACTGAAAAATAGGAAGTGGTAGACTGCCTTCTAAGGCAGTGCCTAATGCCCTCTCTCCCTTCTCCTAGTATTTATGCCCTTGTGTGATCCCTTCCCTTGAATGTGGGCTAAACCTAGCGATTCACCTTTAAAATAGAGCAAAAGTGATGGTATGTCACTTCTGAGATTAAGTTATAAGATTGTGACTTCTGTCTTGCTGACATTCCCTTACTCTCACTTGCTCCCTTTGATAAAGCAAGATGCCATGTTATAAGCTGTCCTTTAAAGAGATCCACATGGCAAGGAATTGAGATGAGCCCCTCAGCTCAACAGCCTGCAATGCAATGAATCCTGCCAACAATGCTGAGTCAGCTTAGAAAAGGAGAGTTAATGTCTCAGTTGTACCCTGAGATGACATAGTCCCCAGATGTAGGCTGTCCAGACATACCGTTTTAAATGGGACAGAAAACAATGGTACAATCCCATTTGAAACATTACGTCTGGTCAGCCTGCTGACACCTTGAATTTAGCCCAGTGAGGCTAGGCTGACCAGACGTACCCTTTGAAATGAGACAGTGCTGTTGTTTTCTGTCCCATTTAAAATGGTATGTCTGCTTGGCCTAAACAGATGACACCTTTATTGCAGCAATGTGAGAGTCTGAGCTGGAGGACCCAGCTAAACTATACCCAGATGCCCTATGCACAAAAATAAGAGATAATAAATGTGATTTTTAAAGTGACTAAACAGGGTCATTTGTGAGGTAGCAATAGAAACTATGATATTACTGTTCTCTTAGATTTCTGATTCTGAGGCAATATCTATTTTCTTACACCTAGAAATTTAATTTGGTATCTGTCCTGGCAATTACGATTCGAAGACTCATTGGCTCACAAGCACTTAAACCTGGTCGAGATTTTGGTATGTGAAACAGTTGGTAGATTGGAGCCGGTGGCTCTCATTAAATGATCCAATCAAGATTGGAATATTAACAATTATAAAGTTTAAAATATTAAATCATAAGTTTTTGTCATCAATTTATATTAATTCCATTCTATATATTTGGAAAAGAAGAGATTAGCACAGGAATAGTGATGAATTGGTAGAAGGCATTTACTCTGTAATGTCAAAAATAATCATACCTGATAATTTATAATTTTAAATATATTCTATAAAATATATGTGAAAATTCAGTTATTTTGAAGTGGACATACACTGAAAAAATATTGTGGTGATGATAAACAGAAGAGGACTGATAGAGTAGTGTATATATGCTGCAAACTATGAAGACAGAGGAATTGGAAACACAGACCACAGAAGTAACAACAAGCTATAGTTGTGTTGATTACTATACATAGAGTACCCACTATTTTATATTTTTGAAAGGTAGTATTGCTTCTTGCTTTGTATTATTATTTCTCATATTCTTACCTACCTTGCTACCTATGCCCGTTACCAGGGAAACAAACTGGGCCTTTGCACAAAATATATAAAATCTCTCATACATTATAAGCATGGGATTTGCCATTCATCCTGTGATCTATCTATCCTCTGTACCCATTGATATCTTCTCCTTTCTACCTGTGATATTTTCCAAACAATAGAAAAGACCCTACTGCTACTTTCATCCAAGCACTAGCTCTTTATCATCCTTTCTCCCTCAGACCAAGGGAGACACATTTTAAGAAAGGAAAAAATTGTATTAAAATCGTAATACTCAACATATATCAACAACAAAAGATGAATACAATTCATGTTTGACTTCTGCAATTACAAGAGGTGCTCAAAGTGGTTACCATCAGTGTCCAGACACTTCTGATTATGGCGAACTACTGCTGGAGCAACACTGACCAAAGTGTCCACTTGTATCGCTGCGCACGCTGTTTCAATTTCTTTCCAAAGTGCCTCCAGTGTAGATGGTTTTCTACGGTACACCACATCTTTTAAGGTCCCCCATAGGTAGAAGTCAGGGGTGTTAAGTTAGGAGAATGTGGGGGAAACTCAAACAACGTTCTTGAATTTCAAATACCACTTCAACATGGTCTTGAATTCTTCCAATGACAACTGCGCTTCCACCATTTTCATTGACTGTCCTGCCTGTCGCATGGTGACACTAGCATTCATTTGATCAATGCCATCTTTTGAGTGAACATCATACTCCACATTGCTACTGTAATTTAATTCAACTTCAAAAAGTAATACATAAATGCATCTCTTAAAATGTGTGTGTATGTGTGTGTGTGTATATATATATATATATATATTTTTTTTTTTTTTTGGCATACACACACAGTAATATTATTTAGCCTTAAGGAAGGCTATTCTGCCATTTGCAACAACATAAATGGACCTAAAAGACCTATGCTAAGTGTAATAAGGCTAATAAAAAAAAAGCTACATGATCTCATTTATGGAACTTTAAAATAGTTGAATACATAAAAGCAAAGAGTAGAATGGTGATACCTAGGGGTGGAGAGGTGAAAGAAATGGGAAGATGTTGGCCAAAGGGTACAAAGTTGTAGCTATGTAGGGTAAGTCCAGACAGCTAATGTATAGCATGATGACTATAGCTTAATAATACTGTATTGAACACTGGAATTTTGCTGAGAGTAGATTTCAAGTGTTCTCATCACACACAAAAAATAGTAACTATGTGAGATGATATTTTAATTAGCTTGACTGTAGTAATCATTTCACCATGTATATCAAATCATTATGTTGTACATCTTAAAGTATATGATTTTTATTAAAAAATAAATCTTAAAGCTTACTGCCATTTCCAAGAATGCAACCTATATTAAACATGCTTTTATTTTATTTTTTATTTTCAGCACTTGTCATCAGTTTTCTAGAATAAATGTACCTGCTGAGCTCCTGTGTGGATGCATGAAAATTTATACCATCAACTGTATTAATTTTCTACGGCTGCCATAATAAATTACCACAAACTTAGTAACTTAATACAACAGAAATTTATCCTTTCATATTTCTGGAGGCTAAATCACCATCACTAGGAAGAAATCGAGACGTTGATAGGATCACACTCTCTCCTGGAGGGTCTAGGGGAGAGTCTGTTTCTTGCCTAGTCCAGCTTCTCATGGCTGCGGGGATTCTGTGGGCATTTCTGGGCTTGCAGTTACATCACTCCCATCTCTGCCTCCATAGTCACAATGCTATCTTCTCGTCTGTGTCAAATCTCCCTCTGCCTTTCCTTATGAGGATACTTTCTATTGCATTTAGGTTCTACCTGGATAAACCAGGATAATCTCCCCATCTCAACACCATTGACTTAATCACATATGCAAAGACTACTTTTCCATATTTACAGGTTCCAGAGATGAAGACTTGATATCTCAGGAGTCATGATTCAATCTATCACAGCAGCCAACTTTAAATAGTAAAATGGTACTCTGACAATCTCATGCACTGCACACTAACATCACTGATGAATAGGATGGAGTTGGAGGCTACAAGCTGTAAAATACATCTGACTTTCATCAACTCAGGAGAAAAAAATGAATTCCATAAATGGAAACACTTCATGGGCAACACCTAATATTGAAGGTCAATCATTATCAACTTAAATACCACAGTTATTTCAACTGCTAAATCAGTACCTGTAAGACAGATGAACTGGGATGCACCCAAGACTGTAAGTTTCTTTTTGTTGTAGTTTTTTGCTTTTTGTAGTATGTGAGTAGTTCCCTGACCAGGAATCGAACCCAGGCCACCACGTTGACAGCGCCAGTGCCGAAGCCTTAAGCCACTACACTACCAGGGGACTCCCAAGACCGTAAGTTTCTGAATTGCTAACTTGAGATAATCAATTTTTATCAGAATTGCTAAATTAAGATCAACTTTTATCAGAATGCAGAAGCAAACAGGTAGTGTCTTTATTCTTAGAAAATCCAAAGTGACAAAAATAGTGATTGATGTAATTATCTACATATTCAGTAAGTCATGCAATGATTCACCACACACTTTCTTGAAATGATAAATTCCATTAATTTTATTCTTGGTAATTGCAGTAATATAGTACTGACTTTTTATAAGAAATTATCAATAGTAAACTGGATGTCCCATTCCATTTTAAAAAATGCTTAAAATTTTTTTTATGTTTAAATTATATTTTTCCTGGGTATCAAGTTTTAATTTTAAGATATTTTCCAGCAGAATTAGTAAAATAGTTTTCTACTGTCTTCTAAATTCTTAAATATAATGTTTGCATACAAATGTATAAATGAAACTAGTCTATTATGATTTTATTGGCAGTATTTTGTTAGATTTTTGTATAAAAATTACCCTTGCTTCATAAAACTGGGAGATTTCTAACCATTCTTTATTACACAATTTTAAATGACGTCTGAATGATCTATTTTTTCAAGGTGAGTTGTTAAATGATATGATATCTGCTGTTTTTTCCAACAGTATATTTCTAATAAATTTTCAATGCCTTCCATGACAACCAATTTAAATAATTTTGATATTTCATGTTCTGTTAAAAATAATCTACCTTATTTTGGTTGTCAAATTTGTCAGTTTTATGTAACATTTTTCTATAATTATTTTAAGCTCTCCGGTGCAACTAATGTTTTCGTGTGTGTGTGTGTGTGTGTGTGTGTGTGTGTGTGTGTGTGTACATGTGTATTTCTTGATTAGGCTCACTAGGTGTTTATCTACTTATGTGGTAAAGACACAAATTGGAGTTCATCTTGCTAAAGCAGAAGTACCTGGGAAAAACCCCCAGACTTTTAGATATCTCAAGGACTATATTCTAAAAGTAATAGCAAAGGAGAAGACCTACTCTACTAAAGCGTGAAATCCAGACTCAAATAATCTCAGCTCCATCCTATCATGGTAACATGCCCATATCTACCTTCTTCCCTGAAGAAAATTAAATCAACTCGGTAGAAAGATAGTATTATCTAGGGCTTCTAGGAGTTGTTATACATTATGTCTAGCTTTTGGTCAAATTATCAGGCATGTAGTTTTCATCAATAAAAATAAATGAGCTATCAAGCCATTAAAAGACAGGGAGGGAGTGACATCACCTACATAGAGACATAGGTTATTACAGAATTAGCTCCTGCTCACAAGAACAATAGCTAACAACTATTTAAGAATAAAACACCACTGAGGGATCCTAGAACATGGGAATGACGTCAAAGCACCCCCTGCACCACAGACCCAAGACAGACTACAGTTTAAGGGTTAAGAGGAGTGGCTACATACACACTGACCACGTTGCCCCTCTCCCAGGCCAGCACAGCATCAGGTGGAGAGGTCTCCATTGAGCCTCTGGTTCCTCCAGCAGAAAAAGACAACCCAGGGTTGAGGGGACAACCAGCACATTCCCAGAATTGTGGATCACCTCACTGTGGTAGCCCTTACTTTAGTCTCACACCATAGGGACTGCAGGGGTATCTGCAGGGCTCAACCACTGGGAATTGACTGACAGAGAATGGGGAGAGGCTTGCAACACCACACTTGGGTCTTGACAAACCAAGTTTACACATGCAGTGCACAAGTAATCCGAACCAGAAGCTTCACTCATCTGCAGAAGCAAGTGGGCATTGCTTTCTAACCAGGAAACTTGTTGGGAAACTGATTCAGGTCCTCAAAGGAGGAGTTTTGCCAGCACTAATGCCTGGTTTGCCTACACCTAGACAATAAGCTGTGTTACGCCCCACTCACTGTGGAGAGTGTCTCCCATCTGCATAGGACCACAGGGGCTGGCAGAAATACCTGGAAACCCAGCCACATTCCAGCTGAGAGAAGTTGGGCAGAGCTTCTCACCTCCTAAGCAGACTCAGTCCTGGGCACGGAGTGATCCCCTGCTATGCACATGCAGATTAATTCATGGCCAACCTTAAGGGTCATGCCTGGCTTCTCCCAACCAGAGACCCTGTTTGGGAAATTGAGAGCTGCTCAGAGTGGTCCCTCCCCTTCCCATCCAAGCAAGGAAGCTGAGACATAGCACAACATGCCCAGTGTGAGAATACCTAGAAGCTGTTCAGTGGTGCTTGATCCAAGAGAAAAGCAGAGCAAAGCCAAGGGATGTGTTTGGTGAGGGAACATGGAGTACAAGGTCAGATTGAGTTAAGACAACAAACAAAGCTTTAGTGGAGTTAGAGCTACTTCTTCTGTGCATAGGCAGGGAAACCATTCTGTTGCTCCTGAATAGAACCATCAGCCTGCCTGACCAGGGAACCTAACAAGAGTACACAAGAAGCTGCGTAGCCCATCCAGCAGCCCTGCTTATAGTGGCACTTGAACAGAGAGCACAGGCTGTGACTTGGCACCACTGCAGAGCAAAACTGGTGGCCTCACCTCACCTGGAAATTCAGTACACAGTCTTGTCTGATTTGGGTGCCCAAACATTAAGCCATACAGGCTCTGTGTCCTATCCTGCTGCACCGCTAAGGCAGGGGAGCTAACTAATGGCCCTACCTACTGCTGAATGTAGAACCCAGTCCTGACCATGTGGTAATCCTGACCAGAAAATCCAGGGAACCACAGAAAGAGCTCATCTTAGAGCCTCAATTGGGTAGGGAACCAAGACAGTAGTCTTGTCCAAATGTTCTCAGCCAGTGGCACACCCTAACCCCTATTCCTGACTATAGAGTTTGAACATTTGCCTTGCTCCAAAATAGACAATAATAGCAGCCCCCACCTGCCCAAGGACATTACCAATAAACATACCCAGAAACCGAAGCTAATGGTAAAGAACTGTCTCTGCTAAAGCAAAACTGTAAAGTGTGGAAGAAGAACCCAATTACTCAAGTGGACAGATATCAATGTAAGAAATTGAGGATCACTAAACAAACAAATAAATAAATAAATGAGGTAAAGGAAATGAATAAAGCTCTAATAACTGATACTAAAGAAATGGAGGAATGTGAACTGTCAAAGAATTCAGACTGATCATTTTAAAGAAGTTCAATGAACTACAGAGCAGACAACTAAATGAAATTAGGAAAACAATGCATGAATAAAATGAGAAGTTAAATAAAGAAATTGAAACCATAAAAAGAAACCCAAAAAAGCAGAGATCCTGGAGTTGAAAAATACAGTAACTGAACTGACAAATTCAATAGAGTTCCAAAAGCAGACTACCATGTACAACAAAGAATCAGTAACCTGGAGGGTAATTATAAATTATCCAGTCAGAGGAGCAAAGAGAAAGAATGAAAAAGAGTGAAGAAAGCACTTAAGACTTATGAAGGCTAAAATGTGAGTCAGAGAGTAGTAAAAGTATATAAATTTTAGAAATTCCATTAGAGTTAAATTGTTGTGAACTTAAAATATGGTATTACAATTTTAAGGTATTTTATGTAAACCTCAGGATTACCACAAGGGAAAAACCTGTAGCAACTATACAAACACAATAAAGAAGTGAAAGCATACTGATAACAATAGATACCAAAACATGAAAAAAAGACAGCAGAATGAGAAACAAGGAAAATGAATCCATAAACAACAAGAAAAACAACAAAATGGCAGTAGTAAGTCTTTACCTATCAGTAAGTACTTTAAACATAAACATATTAAATTGTCCAATCAAAAGACATAGAATGGCTGATTGGATATAAAGATCCAACAATATGGCCATCATTAAAAAGACAAGAGATAACAAATGCTGATATGGAGAAAAGGGAACTCTTGTGCACTGTTAGTGCGATTGCAAATTGGTATGGCCACTAAGGAAAACTGTATGGAGGGTCCTCAAAAATTTAAAAGTAGAACTACCATAAGATTCAGCAATTTCAGTTCTTAGAATACAATAAAAGGAAATGAAAACACTAACTCAAAAATATATCTGCATTCCTGTGTTCATAGCAACATTATTTATAGTAGCCAAGACATGGAAACAACCTAAGTGTCTATTGATGTATGAATGTAAAAAAGTGGTGGTATACATATTATGGAATAATATTATGAAATATTATTTAGACATAGAAAATGAAGATATCCTATCCTGTAACATGGATGGACTTTGAAGGCATTATACTAAGTGAAATAAGTCAGAGAAAAGCAAATACCTTATGATCTCATATGTGGAATCTAAAAAAAATAAATGAATAAAGAAAACAAAACGAATGGACTAACAGATACAGAGAACAAGCTGATTGTTGCCAAAGGGCAGGGGATGGGGAATAGGAATAATACATAATAATAATAAAAGACAAATACCCAACTCATAGAAAAAGAGATCAAATTTGTGGTTATCAGAGGCAAGTGTTTTCAGGAAGGGGAAATTGGAGGAAGGTGATCAAAAAGTACAACTTCCAGTTATGAGATAAATATGTGCTAGGAACCTAGTACAACAAAATAATTATATTTAACACTGCTCCATGATGTATAGTAAAGTTGTGAAGATCCTAAGAGTTTTCATCACAAAAAGAATTTTTTTCTTTTCGCTTTTTAATTTATTTTTGGTATCATTGTGAGATGATGTATGTTAGCTGAATGTATTGTGATAATAATTTCACAATCTATGTAAATCAAACCATCATGCTGTACATCTTAAACTTATATGGTGAATTATGCTAATTATTTCTCAATAAAACTGGAAAAAAACATGGAACAATTTTAAATGCATATTGTTAAGGAACTGAAGTCATTCTAAAGGCTACTTACTGTGTGATTCTAACAATACATATTCCAGAAAAAGCATAACTAAAGAGACAGTAAAAATATCACTGGTTGCCAGAGGTTCAGGGGGAGAGAGGGAGGAATAAATAGCTAAAGCACAGTGGACTTTTATGGCAGTTAAACTATTTTGATACTATAATGGTGGACACATGACATGATGCATTTGTCAAAACCCATGGAACTATACTACACAAAGAGTGAATTTTAATTTAAACTATAGACTTCAGTCATTAATTATGTTATCAATACTGTTTTATCAAGTTTAAGAAATATTCCACACCAAAGCAATATGTATTTATTAAGGGAAATTGTGTGGGGCATGAGGAAGGGAAGAAAGAGTACATGGGAATTCTATACGAGATACGTCAGTTGAGTTGGTGAGCTCATCCTACAAAAAGTACTACACACCTCATTGCTGAATATCACTATGGTCACCTTTGAAGTACTCCCCTTGGGAAGCTGTGCACCGAACACCAGCACCTCGTTCACCCTTGAAAGCAATTTTGGAACTCTTTTTCTGTAACAGCCATCAGAACTGTCATATTATCCTTGGTGTCCTGAATATCATCAAAATGTCTTCCTTTCAATATTTCCTTTATCTTTGGATAAAGAAAAAGGTCACTGGGGCCCAGATCAGGTGAGTAGGGAGGGTGTTCCAGTACAGTTATGTGTGTACTGGCTAAAAACTCCCTCACAGACAGTGCCATGTGAGCTGGTGCATTGTCATGATGCAAGAGCCATGAGTTGCTGGTGAAAAATTCAGGTCATTTTCTTCTAATGTTTTCATGCAGCCTTTTCAGCACTTCTAAATAGTCAAATTGGTTGACTGTTTGTACAGTTGGTACAAATTCATAATGAACAATCCCTCTGAAATAAAACAAAGTTAGCAACATTGTTTTGACTTGATTTGGAGTGACTGAAATTTTGGTCATGGAGAATTGGCTCTGTACAAATACACAATGGAATATTACTCAGCTATAATAAAAGATGAAATACTGCCATTTACAACAAAAAGGATGGACCTTGAGATCATCATGCTAAGTGAAATAAGCCAGACAGAAAAAAACCAAGAACCATATGACTTCACTCATATATGGAAAACTGAAAGCAACAAAAGCTAATGGACACAGTCAGTGGTTGACTGGTTACCTGAAGGCAAGTGGGGAGTGGGGTGGGAGAGGAGGGAGGGGGAGTCAAATATATGGTAAAGGAAAGAGAACTGACTGCTACAACAACATATGTGATCTTTTCTTTGGTGGTTACCAGAGAGTAAGGGGAGGTGGCATCAAAGATACAGTGATAGAAGGAGAACTGACTCTGGGTGGTGAACACATAATGCAACACATAGTTGATGTATCGTGGAATTGTACACCTGGAACCTATGTAATTTTTGCTAACCAAAGTCAATAAATTTAACAATAAAAGAAGAAAAATAAAATAATTTTTTTCAAAGACAACTTAAGATTTTGGGGGCCATGGGGTGAGGAGACCTCCATTAAAAGATATACTAAACAGTATACTTCAGGCAGAAGAAAAATGATTCCAAGTGCAAGTACAGTAATGCAGAAAGAAATGTAATGCTTCTGAGAAGAAAAAATAAAGGGAAATTAGAATGAACATCATGATTTCAAAAGATAGAAGTGTATTTCTCTGTTATATTAAAAAAGTATATATGAGGTAAGCACTCCAAGGCTGGTAGGCAGCTCCATGAATCCAGCACCCTTATCTTTCTGCTCCATGACAACCAACATTTCGCGAACTAAGATGGATGAACTAGCCCATCATCACATCCATCTTTCATCCAAGAGAAAGGAAGTATGAAAATCATGCTTCTCCCTGATTCTCATTGAAACAGGGCATGATCCTGTACTAACTGCAACAAACCATGTCTATTTATATCCCATTGACCAGAACTTGGTTGTATAGACACACTTGCCTGCTAAGCAAGCCGGGAAATGTACTCATAGTCTTTATTCTGAGCAGCCATGTACCCCATTAACCATCAGAAATTCTCTCATTAAATTAGAAATTGAGAAGGGGTTGATTTGGGGAACACCTAGTAATCTTGTAACCACACTATCCATAAATGGCTTTTTCTTATATAAAATCATATCAACCTACTGCCAAGACAGCACACTCCAATGTACCATACAATTACTGCATCTCAAAATTTGAGCTCTGGGCAATAACCATGTTCACCTCAGATTCATATATGGTACTTGTTTTCAAGACATGTTTTATGACCCCTAATTATTTAATATTAAAGGATGGAGTATTAATAGAACCAAAATGAAGCTCCCATTCAAAAACATGGAAACTAGGAAAAACACAGCATTCACTGATTTTTAGCCATTATTAATAATGGGCAGGAACTGAGAAAATTCCGTATCATAGCAGTGCAGTAATTGGAAGTCCCTCTGGTTGTGTCTTCTGGGAGGATTGTTTTTTCTTTATTTTCCTCTGTGGTGGCTGTCTTTGCCTTCTGGGAGGCTTTTTATTTTCTTTTCCATTATCTTCCATGGCCACATTTTGCAGCAGAACTTTTGCAACTAGCTTCATGCTGCTGCAGCTTCAGAGGCCTGGCAATTGTTTTATGGGTTAAACAGGATTTTTGTATTTTATGTTTGTTTGTTCTCTTTGGGATTTTTATGGTAAAAATCTTTACTTCAAAAACTTAATTGATTTCTGGCCTATTTGCTGCAGGCCAGTTCCATATCTAGACATGTGTTTTAAGCCTTAAGACTCTAGTCTTTCATTTACTGGCCTCTAAGTTTAAGCAACCCCTGTCTCTCAGCTTAATAGCAGCTCCTTGTGGCCACTTGAAACCTTAGACTTTGATGAGAAGCAAATATCCTTAATCCCTTCCGTGATTAAAAGTTCTCTGCCCTTTGGGGGCAGAATATCTTAGTAAAACCACTCCTTGTAAATGCCAGTTATATTCAAGGGCTGTCCAGAAAGTATCCAGCCATGTAGTATGAAAAATAGAGGCATGTATGGTTGGATTTTTTCCACACAGCCCTCATAGAAGGTTATTTTTCACATGCAAAATTAAATTCTAGAAATAAATAACTTAGAGCTTCATAATCTTTCGGTATTCCAACACTTTCTATCTTGTAACCCCATCAAACCCAATGTGTGGCTTCCAATTCATGATCTAAAATAATGGATAACCTCTTTTAGAGCTCCATCACATCTGTATCCCAGCCAGAATAAAGGCCAATTGGCACCAGAGGAAAACTAGCAGTTTCTAAACGTATCCTTTATGCTACCTTTTGATTTTTTTAATTGATAAAATTGGTGCATTTTAATTCTCCCTTATCACTGGTAAATGCTTCATCAACATTGTGTTTAATATGTTGTTTTTCCCAGTTTCTTATGATTTTTAAATTTCTTAACATAGTCATTTATTCTTTATTTTTGAGCAATCTTCTTTAAAATAAAGGTATTTAACATATAAGTGTAGCGTTCCCTGTTACCCATATATTTTGGTATGAAATGTTCTCATTTAGATTATTTTATAAGAAGTTAGTAATTTCCCTTATGATTTACTTTTGATAAAACAGTTATCTAGTGGTATATGCCTTTGCTTCAAAGTTGCTAAGAATTCTGGTAAACTGTTTTATATAATTATATCTACTTTTATTGATTCATTAAAATTAGTTAAGGTATTCCCTGAGGTAAAGGACAAGATAAATTTTTAAGTGATTCTGGACACAATAATTTTCTTAAGAAACTGCATATACTTTATATGACGTATGTAAGGCTCTGTGTATTTGCCTATTGTATAAAATCAAGAGTTTGATTGAAATATTTATTCCTTAATAGCACAATTTATCCTTTTCAACAAGATCTATCCAATTCTGAGAGCTGAATTGACAGCCATGAAAATTTTATTTGCTTAATGTATTTATTACTAGTTTCATTGTTTCTTACACATTTTACAGATGAAAAGTCTGTTGTAGATTTGTTTTCTATACTTTTATGTAAAATAGTATTTTTCCTTCCTTGAAGTTTTTTTTTTACCATCTGTTTATCCTCTTTGTCTTTGGTGAAGTGTCTCTTTGTGTCTTCTTCCCTGTTTCTAATTGTCTTATTTTTAAACCTGTAAGTTTTGAAAGTTCTTCACATATACTAGTTCTTTGTCAGATACGTGGTTTGCAAATATTTTCTTCCCATGTATAGCTTGTGTTTTCTTCTCAACAGGGTCTTTACCAGAACAAATGTTTTTCACTTGGGTGAGGTCCAATTTATCAATTTTACTTTTATTGATGGTGCATTTGGTGTCAAGTGAGAACTTGTTACCTAGCTCAAGATCCAAACGATTTTCTCTTCTGTTGTATTTTAAAAGTTTAAATTTTATGTTTTACATTCATGTGTTTGATCTGTTAGAGTTAATTTTTATATAAGGTGTAACATTTATATCAGGATTATTATTATTATATTTTGGCCTAGGGGTGTCCAATTGCTCCAGCATCATTTGTTGACAAGGCTATGCTTCCTCTATTAAATTCCTTTTGCACGTTTGTCAAAAATTAGTTGATCATTCCTGTGAGGGGATCTTTCTGGATTCTGAATTCCTTTCCATTGATTGATGGGTCTGTCTCCCTGCCAAGCTACATTGTCTTGATTTTTACTACACTTGATCTTAGCCAAAAGGCCAAGAAACGATTGTCTTGATTTTTAGATCTATACAGTAAGCTTTAATATCAGATAGGTTTCCTTTCACACACAACAGTATTAACTATAGCCACCATGTTATACGTTACATCCCTAGTACTTATTTATCTTATAAGTGAAAGTCTGTACCTTTTGACAACCTTCTTTCAATTCTCACTTCCCATAACACCCACCTCTGGTAATCACAAATCAGATCTCTTTTGTGTTTTGTGTTTGTCTTTTTGTTTTTAGACTCCACATATAAATGAGATCATATAGTAATTGATTTTTTCTGTCTGACTTATTTCACTTAGTATAATGCCTTCAAGGTCCATCCATGTTGTCACAAATGATACTATTTTCTCATTTTTTATGGCTGAATAATATTCATATATATGTGTGTATATTATCATTCTTTATCTACTCATCCATCATTGGACACTTGGGTCATTTCTGTATCTTGGCTATTGTAAATAATGATGCTATGAACATGGGAGTACAAATATCAAATATCTTTTCAGTTCATATTTTTGTTTTCTTTGGATATATTCCCAGAGTTCAAATTGCTGGGTTATATGGTATCTCTATTTTAAATTTTTTGAGGAACTGCCATACTTTCCATAGTGGCTGCACTAATTTACAGTCCCACCAAGAGTGCCCAAATATTACTTTTTCTTCACATTATGCCAGAAACTTAAACTACTTAATGAGATATAAGGCCCTTTACATCTTGGAATCATCAGTGTTTTCTGTTTTCTGCTGTTCATCCTCACCAAATGATTTATCTTTTTCTAACCAAGATGTACCTCATCATAATCTTTCTTTTGTCCTGTCATTATGTTTGCCTGGAGTGATACTGTTCTTGCCTATTTCCCCAACCCACTTTCCTACTCATCTTTCAAAACATTCAAATGTTACTAATTTCTTAGTAAAAATCCACTTCAAGTACTCTGGGCAATAACAGACTGTTCTTCTCTTATTCTCTCTGTTCTTATAGCATTTTCCACATTATTTCTATGATTTCCTACTTTGTACTAAAATAGTTTATTTGTATGACATGCCTAACAAACTGAAGGCTAAGGTCTTGTCTTAATTTATCTTTGTATATTCAGGGTATAATTCAAAGCTTGATATATATTTAGGATTCAACACTTAATGAATTAATAATTAATCAACCCATACATTGCCTCAGTTTGAATATCCAACACTGTACAAACAACTTGGTAAGATGTCATAACCTTGTACAGTGCTGCCAATGTCAACACATGGTGGCAAATTCAAGCACTTAATTGTACCATTTTGGGTATGATGACAGCTCTGATGGCCATCTCACAAAAAGAGTTCCAAAACTGCTTTGAAGGGTGGACTAGGTGCTGGCATGGGTGCGTAGCTTCCCAAGGGGAGTACTTCAAAGGCGATTGTAGTGATATTCAGCAATGAGGTATGTAGCACTTTTTCTAGCATGAGTTCACAAAATTAATTGTCTGACCTTGTACTTAGTAGAACCAGTTTTATAAACTGTGGAATAAGTGGAACTGAATCTCTTTTCCCAACTTTTTTTTCAGTTAGTGATGGCCAGTGATGTTAGAATTTTTTCTACCTCTGTTGGACAGCTAGTACCTCTCTAGAGTACTGCTTGAAGGTGCCAGATCTTGATATGGAGAAGGTGAAAAGTATTTTGTTTAATTAGTGATAAATGTTATTGGTATGAGGAGGTTGATAGTTGAACTTGTGCTATCAACTTGCCATCACTAGCTTGTTTTCCTAAATTTGTAATATCAATTTCTTTCAAGGTATTTTTGGGGAAGCCAAATGCAAAAGACAACAGAGAATAGAGAAGCACAGCTAAGAATTTCTGATCAAATGTTTAAATTGAATTTTGCTAATGTATAAACTTTTCATACATTGCAAAACATACACAAAAATGTGTGGTTTTCAATAAATTGTGCTGTAGTGATTTCTGTTCTTAAGTGATCGATCTCTTTAACATCATAAATTTCTGAATGATTTGTTATAAAGCATAGATTATGAAAACAAAAAGTATACTAAAATAATAATTTCTTAAGTTCTTACGTTTTAAAAGTAAAGATAGAAAAAGGAAACCAAGTAGAAACCAAGAAACTGACATGAAAAGAAAAAACATGACATGCCGATAGATCAGTAACTTTTTATAGCCATTTAAATGCCAGAAGGGATGGATGAATTATTTATAAGTACTCAAAATTCCTTATCTAGTGTTTTTTCAGTTTATATTCCCTTGATTCACTGCCTAAAGGGAGTTTGATAGCAAAAGAGTAAAACCCCCAGATCTACAGCCACATAATAGTTCACACAGATAAACTGTGCTCTCCTTATGGGTAATACAGGCATCAATGCAAGTTTCAAAAGACTACCTCTTGTGAGTGTATTTTGATTTCCATCCACTTACTTCACAATCTAAGTTGACAACAAAATGTTATCTCTGCAGGAATATTTAGAATGTACCCTTATATTTAACAGTTGCTTTTTTTTTTTCTTGCTTTTAATGTACAACTATCGAAAATGGAGACAATCTTCAAAAGCAATGTTTCTAGTTACCAAAAAGTGAATGAAAGGGCATTTGACAACATTCATAAATTTGGACTAAATATTGAAAGGATATGCTAAGTGAACAAATATCTATAGTAGCAAGAGTATTTGTTTCTTCTCTTTCATATCCCCAAGTAAAATATTAATTTTTAAATACATCCAATTCTCAATCATGTAGTATTTATTAACCATTTATTAAGCACCAACTTTATTGATAGTGCTATTCTAGTTACTTCATGTTCAAAGAAATAAAACATATATAAACAATGTAAAAAAAACTAGTTGTAGTTTTTTTGGTATTCAACTAAACATCCTCCACATATTCAAAATCCTGATGGAAAGTTACAAACTCAAGATGTTTACAATCTGCTGACCTGAAGATCTCTGCTTACTCTGAGGTCTACTACCTTTATTGAAGTTTTAAATTTCAAATAATAAATTCATTATTTCTGCTACAATAAAAATCAAAAGGATGCTACCTTTCATCATATCTAAATAGTTCAAGATAACATAATAAACTGAACTTGGCTATAATTCCTCCTCCATAAACTTATTAAGACAATATCATGGTTTATTTTACTGGGCTGTCCAGTTTTGGCCTTGGAAATTGGTGAAAATGACCCCAAATTGATCATATTCATAAGCAAGTAATTTTTTATGGTAAGGAAAAAAGAGGATAAAGCAATGGATTATACCTTTGAAAAGCAATTCAAGTAGGATTATTTATAGAGGTAGGGCCTTGTATGGTCCTATTTTAAATAGTAGATTAAATAAATATTGCAAAAGAAAATTTGCATATGTTTGAAAATTTTGCATATTTCATACATTTCCCTACATGTCATTCAGTTTGCATTTTCTAAGCTAAAAGATGACCATGTTAGCATTAAAGTGTAGAAATGAAAAGTCTATTCTTCATTTATTATACCATCAAACCTCATGGGATCTCATTTCGGGGATAAACACTTCAGATTATTCATTCAAAAATCTCCCATTTCACACATGGGAAAATCATTTAACATTGCCCTTATCCCCACAAAGGCCCATTATTTTCAGTTGTTACAGACATCCTTTAGCAGATAAAAAAATATGGAAGCATAAAAATTCCCTAGTTTAAATAAATGTCCTTAAAAAATGAACATTTCTATAACATAAGAGGTATCAAAAAACATCTCATTAAAAGTATTTTTTATTTATTATCAATTAAACAAGCATTGTTTGTAATTGAATATTATGTGCCAGGCATGGTACTATTAATAACTTCTTGAGATTTCATTTGATTACATCAGACTTTCTTCCATCATTAACTCATAATTTAGAAAGATAAATAAATTTGTATCCACCTATGACTTTTAAAAGAGTTATGAGAATTCAGATGATACAACATTTAATTTCATAAAATATATTTGGTAACTTTGTATTGCTTTATGATGGGCAAAAAACTTTCACATACATATACACATGAAATTCTCACAGTTCTGTGAGGTTGGTACTATTTAATTGCAAGAATAATAATTACAGATAACCAAGAATATGATTTAAGAACACAAACATGTATAAAGACTACAGTTGTGTCAAGAAAATAATGTATATTTGACAGAAAAAGAAGTATTTAATTTTCAAGAGGTTTATATTGTTAAAAGTTTCATTAGTCTTATACCACATGAATTGATATTATTTTAGAAGGCTGATTTCTATTAGAAAAAAGTTTCAAATTTATCAAAACATTTTTATTGTATCCTAAAAAATGGTTACAAAATGGGGTTTTAGTTAAACTGAATTTACCATTTAACTCAGAATCCTGTATGTGCTAAATGGAACAGCCTAAGGCAAGGACACTGATGCATAAGCTATGGGAACATGTGGCCCAAAACCCTCTCATGAGTGGACAATTATATTGCTTGCTCTCACAAGTTATTTCTTTTTAGAAATATAGCCCTTACTGAACACAAATCTTCAATATAGTGAACATAGCATCAACCACAAAGTTGAAAGAGAGGTCAAAAATCATAAAGTTTTAAGTTATTGCTTCTGGCATCCTAGCAGACTAAGTAACCTGAAAAACTGTCAATAGAAAAACAAACAAACAAACAAGAAAAGGCATCACAAAATATTTAAAAATATTTTAACTGCATCCAAGAGCCAAAAAAATTGATGACGAATCACTCAGAGGCCAATGTAATGAGTGTAAACTGAAACTGAGGACAAATAAGTTCAGAAATGACTTTCAACTTGATAACACTTGACATAAAAGTGAACTTGAATTTTGGTTTCCAGACCCTCTCAAGACCCCAAGGAATAGGCAAAGCCCAGGAGTTATCCAAGTTGGGGTGTCTAACAGGAAATAGCCTCAACATAGAGCTGGGATTCCAATAAACTGTACCTTAAAAATAAGAATATACTAGAAACAAGTCTGCCTCCTTGGCTCCAGAATAATGCAAGAAAAAATGTCCAACTGAACATTAGGATTGGATGCTGAGAGAGAAAAATTAATTCTCCTTGAAAATTTGTAGGCAAAATCCAGCCCTCGTGTGCATTTACAGTCTGAATTCCCACTACATGAGTAGTATGAAACATCTCTAGCCAAGAATTTAAAGTGTCCAGAGCTGGTAAAACCTCCTGATAGTCAGCAGAAGAAAATGAAAATACTCTCTGGAGAAACTCATGTAAAACCTGGGCTTCAAAGGATTGTAAGAGGTAAAGTTTCCAAAATTATGGATTCAAATTTAAAAAATTACAAAACATAAAATGAAGTTAAGTATTATATATAAAATCCAGGAAAAGCATCAGACAGTACAATCAAACTTGCAGATATTCCATATATTTGAATTACTCAAAAAAGAACACAAAAATAAATATAATGATAGATTTTAAAAAATAAGTGCTTAAATATGAGAAAAGAAGGAAATATAAAAAAGAACAAACATGTGGAATTGTATGCCTGAAACCTATGTAATCCTTGCTAACAGATGTCACCCCAATAAGTCTAACAATAAAAATGAATTAAAAAAAAAAAAAAAGAAAAATTAGAAGCTAATAAATATATCTAGAAATGAGAAAAAAAAAAAAAAGAACAAACAGATCTAAAAGTATCCATATTGAACATGAAGAATTAAACAATATAATATTGGATATTAAGGTGAGGAAAACATTTGATAAAATGTAATATCAATTTTCAATTTCAAAAGTAATTTTTAAAAAAAGGACTAGAAGAAAACTCTCTTAATTTGATAAAAGATAGCTCTACAAACCCTACAGTAAAAATCACAACTAATCACAAAACCTGAAGAATGTTCCCTTTAAGTTCAGGAATGTGCTATGACTCCTACTTAACCTTATACTGAAGTTAAAAGTCAGAACAATAAGAAAAATCAAATGATTGGAAGGGGAGAAACAAGATTGTCATTTTGCTCAGATAATACCATTGTGTTTTAAAAATTCACCATGCATTGATTATTTCATTACAGATAAAATTTTTTAAAAGTTTCTTGATAAAAAATCAATATATAAAAATCAATTGCATTTTAATCAATAGTAGCAAACAGATGGAAAGTATAATGTTTTCAATTTTCAAGTTTATATTCAGAGTAGAGTATACATCTATATTCACAGTTAAACAAATACTAATGGAGTGGAGAACCATGTAACCAATGCCTAGTCACAAACTAGTATATTACAGCAACCCCTACATGCTCCTCAATCATAATACTCCCTTCCCCCCTAAATGTCAACACTATCCTGCTTTGGGAGATAATAAGTCCCTTACTTTTACTACTGGTGTTAACATATATGTAGGCATGCATAGACAATTATAAATTAGTTTTGCCCGATTTTCATCTTTATATAAACATAATCATACTCAACATATTCTTTCATATTTTATGTACTTTGTGAAGATACCAAGAAAAAGAATTCATTAGAAACAATGGGCAACCTACTTAAATAGGGATTTTGCAGAAGATGAAATTTAGGTAATGAATGAACATGTAAATAATCACTCTCATTACTAATCAAGAAAATACAAATGAAAGTCACCAATGAGATGCTGTTTCATATCCAATGGATTGGAAAAGGTTTTTTAAATGTTGAGCATTTATGGGGCTATGAAGTAACTAGAAATTATGTGCTGTCATGAGACTGTGACATGGTACAATCACTTTGGAAAACAAACTGGTTTTATAAAGTACAACTGGAAAATCACATATTCTATGTTCCAACTATTCCACCTTCAGGTAAATAACCAGAGAAACTCTTGCTTAACTAATCAGGAGTAAACATATAAACGGTTCTTAGCACTGTTTTTAGAGCAAAACCTGGGAACAGCTCAAATGCACATCAACAGTAAAATAGATAATTGAAATAATATACAAAAGAATATTATACAAATACTATTAGAGTACTATACAAATACTACAAATTGATGAATCATAATTACAAATAATGAGGGTGAATACAAAATACTGATATTTCTGGACTTCAGATTCCTTCTCCATAAAACTAGGAGCTTTTCCCAGAAGAGGAATTTGTATTATCCCTTAAAAACAAACAAACAACGAAAACAAAACAACAAACCTCTAAGAACATATTATTAATGCCAAAAATAATCAAATTATTCAATAAAGAATAATTCAAGGTATACTATGCATAACTTAGGTGATTTCATTTAGGTTATTTTTCATTTAACTTTTATTTTTCAATTAATGGAATCTTTTGTCTGTAGAAGGGGGAGAGTCTGTAATGCAAGGTTTTGCCCAAGCAGAACTATTGGCCAAGGTGGGTTAAAATGTGACTAGTCACAAGATGTTACCAAGAAATATTAATCATCAGGAAAGCAGGTGGAGGAAGTTCCTAGTCAGGAGGGAAAATGTAAGTCCACAGTTGAACAGAAAGACGTGCTGAGAGAGAGGCAGTGGTGAGTAATGCCTAAAGAAGGTAAGCTACAAACACGGTGGACATTTATGTCAAAAAATACAGAAAGAGGAGATCAAAGTCTGAGTAGGGTGGTCCTGTGGTAGGACTGTTTTCTTGTATTGGCAGAACAACACTGGACATCTTAAATGGCTGTATAAAAAGAAAATCAGGATCAGAGAAAATTGGGCACATTCACAGTGGTGTGGCAATCTTAAGAGTACTACGCTGCATGAAATAAGTCAAATGGAAAAGGTCAAGAACTGTATGATTTAACTCAGGGGTATCCAACCTTTTGGCTTCCCTGGCCCATACTGGAAGATGAAGAATCATGTTGGGCCACACGTAAAATACACTAACACTATCGATAGCTGATGAGCTAAAACAAAAAGTATGTGCATAATTTTTATAATGTTTTAAGAAAGTTTACGAATTTGTGTTGGACTGCATTCAAAGCCATTCTGGGCCACAGGTTGGACAAGCTTGATTTAACTCATATGTGGGATATAAAACAAAAAGCAACAAATGAACGAATGAAACAAACAAACAAAAAACAAATTCACAGATACAGACAACAGAACAGTTACCAGAGAGGAAGAGGAATGTGGAAAGATGAAGAGGGTAAAGAGAGTCAAATACATGGTGATGGAAGGAGAGTAGACTTTTGGTAGGGAGCACATCATAGAGTATACAGATGTGGAATTATAAAGTTGTATACCTCCAATTTATATAATGTTACTAACCTATATTACTCAAATAAATTTAATTAAAAAAATCAAACCAATTCATTTGAGAGGTTAGTGTAGGGGTGGAAATCACCAGCGTTACAAACTAAAAATTAATTTCCAATTATTGATCCATTTTTGAGAAATCTATTACATAATCAGTAGCAGAGGGAAGGCTCTAGAATGACATAGTAACATGGAGAATGTATTTAAACAAGGGAACATGGATTGCAGCAGTAACGTGTCCACTTTCTCCTTCATGACTTTTAAAAATTTATTATTTTTAAGTATAGTTGGCACACAATATTATATAGTTTGCGGTGTATAATGCAGTGATTGGACATTTAAATACCTTACAATGTGCTCACCATACTAAGTCTAGTAACCATCTGTAACCATACAAACTTATTACAGTATCATTAACCAAATTCCCCTTCACCTTTTTCACCCATCTCCCCGTCCCTCTCCCCCCATCAATTTGATCTGGTTCTATGAATCTGTTTTTGTTTTGTTTTGTATTATATTTTTAATGAAAAATCAACAAGTGGACATTCAGATCAATTTGATTCTATCTACTGGGAGAAAGGGATCTCTGCAGTTTTCTACTTTGAGAATCCCAAGTTGTGTTTCTCCATTGCTGGCTATTGAATTACCAGGCCATACTTTCATTGCTTTGCACCTACAACCACCTTTGCCCCTCAGCACTGTGACAACAGTAGGTTTCTCTATCTTCCTCATTCTCCCTCTCATTCCTGGATCCAGATCAAAGTGGGAGGGTCTTCAAGCTCACGATTCTGAACCATTTTTTACATGGATGATGGTTAGATCAAACGATTCAAAATCCTACATCAGACACTGTGATGTATCAATTCTAATGTACTATTATCCTTGTCCTAGGTAGGCAGTAAAGGCATAGTAATTCAGTATCTTCATTTTTTCAATAAACCATTGAAAGATAAAGGCCAAACTCAAGTCAGAAATAATTTAATATATAATTTCAGGAGTGTTGAATTGGTTTCCCTAAAGGCAAAGACTGAGATGGGGATTCTTGAACAAGTAATTTATTGAGGGACAGGGTGACCAGATGGACTTTTGTAAATGGGACAGAAAGCAATGGTACAGTCCTGTTTCAAACAATATGTCTGGTCAGCCTACTGACACCTTGAATTTAGCTCAGTGAGACTAGGCTGACCAGATGTACCATTTGAAATGAGACAGTTCTGTCGTTTTCTGGCCCATTTAAAATGGTACTTCTGGTCAGCCTATTGAGGGAGTGTTCCCAGGAAAGAAGGAATTGAAGGAAGCAGGTGAAAAAAGTCAAGCAAAAATGTATTCTAAATAGTTTAGTGGTTACCAGAGGTAATGGGGTAAGGGAGTAGTAGAAGATGGAAAAGGGGATCAAAAGGCTGTCTGGAAAGTATTCAGCCATGCAATATAAAAAAATAGAGCCATTAGTGGTATATGGTGATGGAAAGAGAACTGACTCTGGGTGGTGAGCACACAATGCAATATATAGATGGTGTACTGTAGAATTGTACACCTGAAACTTATATAATTTTACTAACCTATGTCACCCCAATAAATTTGATTGAAATAAAGGAAGAATTTAGTCTAACTTGGAGTCTAGACTGAACTTGACCCTACAGAGAGTTCTGGAGAATGAATTGCACCACAGAGTAGGTACTGCTGTTTGTATGCCATATCAGTCAGTCATGATCAATGGCTGCTCCTGGGAATAGTGGCAGCATTAATGGGGGTGGGGGTATTTCCCAGGCAAGATAAGGGCAATTCTCTGGAGAGGGGCCAGCTATGAATGTTAGCAGCCAAAACTGGCAGCAGCTAAAGGGAGTAAATAGCCAGGTAAAGAGAATACTGGTGTGAAGCCAAGAAGATTTACTAGAAGTGGAAAAAATTTTCTAGAAATACTTTCAGTGTTTATTGGACCATGGAATTGGTATAATAAAAGTTGCCGAGTTTGAATTCTGTGCAATATATTGCTTGATACTTCACAAGCATTTTTCAATTTACTAGAACAAAAGAGACTGGGTTTTTAGAATAACTTTAGTTTAAAATGAGACAAGATCTACACTTTTGGGGCATAACTACTAATAAGATTTCACTGAGCAACAATACTTATAAACTGAATCACTGACGATTGTCAACTGGAAGCAACTCTACCAATACAAATTGCAACATTTTGAAAAAGTTGACAGAATAACGAGGATTTGGAGCATTTCAAGACTTTCATATAATCTTTGAAATATTATATTTATAAAATAAATCACATTTATCTGACCAAAAAAAGGGAAAACTTCATAAAGGGAGATATTTCCCCAGAGTTATTTCTGAGCAGAAACATACAAGCTTTTCCCTCAAAAAAAAAAAAAAATCCAAAATCAGCATTTACAATGCATCCCACATCAGATTTAATTTTTTAAAAAACCTAATGCTAATAAGTTTTATGATCATTTATAAGCAGAAGAGAGCACTAATTATAGTAATTGATACCTATTAGCCTAAAGCCAGTTAAGATTTTAAGCTGCTGCTAAGGTTCCAGCTGCTACCCAGTCTTCTTGTTTGTTTTGTTTTTTTTTTTTTTTGGTATGTGGGTAGTTCCCTGGCTGGGCATCAAACCCAGGCCACAGCGCTGACAGCACCAGCAACGAAGCCCTAAGCCACTACACCACCAGGGAACTCTGTACCCAGCCTTAATACAAGGATCTTAACTCTTAGCAGCTTTCCTCCATCCTCATGTGAATGAGACTGGCCATCCTTCCATAGCACCTAATGAAAGATCTGGGAGCTTCACTCTCTGCTATTTCTTATGACACACTAAACACTGTTCTGTACCTCTGCCCTCTCTTCCACTCATAATTGAATGCAGTAGTAATTTCTTAGCAAGGGGAAAGTGGAGGCTTTCAAAATTTGTTGAGTATCTTTTCAAAAACGGGAAATTTGCATACGTTTTAATGAAGTAGTATATTTTCACATCTATATGATCTTTTAAAATAACCCTATAAAATATTTATGCTCATTCTAAAGCCAAGAAACCTAAGTTAAAATAAGCTAAGTAACTTACCCAAAGTCTCACAAATAATATGTAACTGGACAAATATTTGAGTCCAAATATTGGCTTTTTAAAAAATTTGTGCCCTTTCTGTTTGACCAGTTATTCCTCAAGTGTGGTTCCTGGACCAGCAGTATCAGTGTCACCTTGAAACATGTTGGAAGTACAAATTCTTGTACCTTATTCCAGACCTACAATATTGAGAGTAGGAAGACCAGCCAAAGATGGGGAGAAAATATTTGCAAAAGCCACATTTGATAAAGGACTCTTCCCAGAATATACAAAGAATTTTAAAAACTCAACAATAAGAAAAAAAATACAGCCTGATTTAAAAATGGGCCAAAGGCCTTAACAGAAACCTCACCAAACAAACTATACAAATGGCAAATATTAATATGAAAAGATGCTCCATCTCATATATCATCAGGGAAATGAAACTTAAAACAACAAGATACCACTATGCAACCATTAGAATGGCCAAAATCTGAAACACTGGCGACACCAAATGCTGATGAGGGTGTGGGGCAACAGGATCTCTCATTCATGCCTGGTGGGAACTTAGAATGGTTGAGCCACTTTGGGAAGTCAGTTTGATGGTTTCTTACAAAATTAAACATTCTCTTACCATACAATCCAGCCATTGCCCTTCTTGGTATTTATCTGACGTAGCTGAAAACTTACGTCCACGTAAAAACCTACACATGTATGTTCATAGCAGCTTTTTTCATAATTGCCAAAACTTGGAAATGGCCAAGATATCTTTCAGTAGGTGAAGGGATAAATAAACTGTGGCACATCCAGACAATGGAATATCTTCAGTGTTAAAAATAAATGAGCTGTCTAGTTATGACAAAACATGGAGGAATAATATAGTTATACTCATGGTTGAAAGAAGCCAGTTTGAGAAGACTAAATACTGTATGATTCCAACTATATGCATATGACATTCTGGGAAAGGCAAAACTATGGAGATGATAAAAAGATCGGTGCTTGCTAGGGGTTGGGTAAGTGGGAAGCATGAATAGGCAGAACACAAAGGATTTTTACAATGGTGAAAATACTCTATGATATTATAATGATGGACATGTATCATTATAAATTTGTCCAAACTATTGAATGTACAACACCAAGTGTGAACCCTAAGATAAACTGTGGACTTTGAGTGATTATGATGTGTCAGTATATGAGGGCTATCCAGAAAGTATCCAGCCATGTAATATGAGAAATAGAAGCATATGGCTGGTTTTATTTTGTACTATTTCTGGTGAGTGATGTTGATAACAGGAGAGGTTCATGGGTGTGCTCATGGGATATAGGGAAATCTCTGTATGGTTTTTCTCAATTTTAATAGAAACCTAAAACTTCTCTACAAAATAAAACTGAAAGCAACAAATGAACAAGACAAACAAACAAAAACTCAGACACAAACAAGAGTTTAGTGGTTACCAGAGGGTAATGGGGGTGGGTGGGGATGGGGGAAGGTAAAGAGGGTCAAATATATGGTGACTGAAGGAGATCTGACTTTGGGTGATGAACACACAATGCAATATACAAATGATATAGAATTGTAGATTTGAAACTTGTATAATTTCATTAACCAATGTCACCCCAACAAATTTAATAAATAAAATGGAAAGATCTATTTAAAAACCAACTTAAGTTCCTTAAAAAAATCAGTTTCACCCTTAGCATTTCTTTCACCAGTATGAGTGTGTGGGAAAAGTTGTTTTTCTAGAAGAATTCTAAATGATAATTTTTTCTCACGACAGATTTTGAAAAGCAAATAAAAAACAGTTTCATAGTGTATTCTCCTGGATGATATCTTTCCTGTGATACAGAAGAGTGACATTTAAAAAGTATTCTTTAAATCAAGCTTGTCCAACCTACGGCCCGTGGGCCACATGCAGCCCAAAATACCTTTGAATGAGGCACAACACAAATTCATAAACTATCTGAAAACATTATGAGATTGTTTTAGCTTGTCAGCTACCATTAGTGTTACTGTATTTTATGTGTGACCTAAGATTGGACACCCCTGCTTTAAATAGTTGTTCTCCATAAGTCAAAGGTACTCACCCTAATGTATTTTCAGCCTCTTGGCCTTCTTTCTTTTCAATTGTTTTTCAAGTCTTTCAGCACTACTGATACAATTTTGTAATATCTTATTAACTGGGCTGGACCAAATGAAATATTTTATTCTGTGTTACCATCCATTTTGAAATCATAAAGAAAAATATTCTAGGTAATAGGACTCAATTTTTGTCTGAGTGTAATTTTTATTACACATTCTAATTCAGTCAACCCTTTTTTTCTAATTTTTTTTAAATAAAAGAAACACAAAAAACTTTAATCTATATGGTTGGAAGTAGAAATATAAAGAACAAAAACAGACTTGCTTTAAGTGCTCAACAATTAAAAATAGTTAAAGAAAATAAACAGCGTTCTAGAATTTTACTGCAACACCCACAGTAGCAGGAGAGGGGTGTCATATTTACTATGCTCTTTCTTGATATTTCACCAAACTGTGTAATGTAATTTGAATTTCCCACGCCTTGTTAATAATACATAAGCCTCATATTTGCATACAAGCTTCTTTTTGGAGTGTTCAAATCTCCTTCATAACATTTTCTCTAACCATGCCAATATTCTACTTGGAAGATTTATTTATTTTCTTCCCAATGCTGCAAAGGAGAAAATGAGACATAAAGACTCAGGATTTCTGACATACATTTGTACTTCTGAGAAGTTTTTGAATCAAAACTAAGATGCATCTCTGAAGTTCCAAACTGATTATCAATTCAGCTTTGATTCTTTCCAATGTTAAAAGTAAACATTTATTCTTTAGCACATTAAATGCTCTTCGATCCATTACCACATTTACCTCCCTGTGTGAAACAACTAAAAACAAGACAAAATATGTATTAAAAATGGTTTGGACACCGAACATCAGGCAGCACAGGACAATCCCTAAGTAAAAGAAAACCAATGGGATGAGCCTATTGTTGAGCCAGCTTACTGCCTAGAGAGTTATCAAGCCCTAGCACTGGGATGGAATGCCTAGGTAGAACTTGGAGGTCACCCTGATTTGAGGAGATAAAACTAGAATGTGGGGATACCAAGGGAGCTACAGTTTTCAGTGCAGTATACCAGAGAGGAAAATGGGAAGAGAGAACTCCAGAGATCTGCAGAGGGTCCCCAAGTCTTCTCGTAAGTATAGGTCAAAGCACAAATATAAGGAAATTACCTGATGTCAGGGTAAGAACTACTCAGGTACAATTCTCTATGTGTCTCTGCATTAGTCTATGAGGGTTACCATAACAAAATACCACAGACTGGGACATAAGCAACAGAAAAAAAATTTTTTTTGCACAGTTCTGGCAGTGGGAAGTCTAAGATCAAGATGCTAGCAGGGTTGGTTTCTCTTGAGGCCTCTCTCCCGTCTTGCAGATGGCTGCCTTCTCACTGTGTCTTCCCATGGTCTTTACTCTGTGAGTGTACAACCCTGGTGTCCCTTCCTCTTCTTATAAAGACATAAGTCATATTGAATTAGAGCCCCACCCATATTATCTCATTTAATCTCTACTTCTTCTTTAAAGGCCCTATCTCCGTATATAGTCACATTGGGAACTAAGACCTCAACATAGGCATTTGGGTGGGTCAGCCCATAACAGTTTCTTTTGTTACATTGCCCTGGGAGAAATGGGGCTCAAAGAACTTGTGAACTCTGTCTAGGGTCATGTGTCTTCTGTTAGCATCTGTGATACTATAGCAGCCAAATAGTTACCTTGAAAGTAGAGCAAAAGCTTATACTCTTCATAGATCATCAAAAGAGCCATCCAAAAGAATTACAACAATCACTGTATCTCCCACAGGCCCAGCAACATTTCATGGTCCCACCAGTCAAAACCTAGAAAGTCACAGGGTACAGAGGAGAAGACTCAGAATAATATTGCCGTAGTGATGGAGAAAATTTAGCCCTAGATTAAAGGCTGCTGTACTCCCATCTAGCAAAACTTAAAAGCAAGCCTTTTTCAAAGTAACTGCAACTCAGAAGGAAGTTAAGAATATTTAGGGACAAACAAGGTAATAATATGGTATTTCTGGCATTCAATTAAAAAAATGACTAGGCTTACAAAGAAGTAGGAAAACATTAATATTACCCATAATAAAGAGTAAAACAAATAAATAAGAACAGATACAAAAATTATGCAAATTAGATAAGGATGTTAGAATTAGATAAGGATGTTAGAATAATTATCATAACTATATTCCATATGTTCAAGAAGGTAGAAGAAAGTTTGAGCATATTAAACAGAGACACACTCAGAAATAAAAAATACAATGGCTGAGACAAAAAGTATATTAACAAGAAATTAGCCACTGCAGGAAAAAAAACAACAGTAGTGAATGTGAAGACATAGTGGGAACTGTCTAAAATAAAACAGTCAAAAAGACTGAAAAAAGTGAACCGTATAAATGAGCTGTGGGATAATATCAAGTTGTCTATTATATATGTAAATGGGGCCCTCAAAAGGGAGGCATGGTGGGCTGAACAGAAAAAATATTTGAAGAAATAATGGCCAAAATGTTTGTAATTTGATGAAAACTATAGGCCCAACATTCACAGAACTCAACTACTCACAAACACAAAAAACATGAAGAAAATATACCACGGTACATCGTAATCAAACTGTTTAAAACCAGTGATAAAGAGAAAAATCTTAAAAGGAGCCAGAGATAAAGACTCATCATATACAAGAGAACAAAGGTAAGAATTACAGCAGACTTCACATAGAATTCAATGCAAGTGGAAAGACATCAGAGCAGTATCTTTAAAGCAAATGTAAAAAAAAGAAGAAAAAGAAAACTATGAACCTTGAATTATAGTATACTCAGTGAAAATATCTTTGAAAAACAAAAATGTAGTAAAGATTGTTTCAAACTTACAAAAGCTGAAATAATTCCTCACCAAGACTTGAATTAAAAAAAAAATAGTTAAAAGAATTCTTCAGCTAGAATAAAGACAATGCTAGATGAAAATCTGGATTTTCACAAAGGAATGAAGAGCACCAGGAATGTTAATACAAAGACTTAAAATTACTTTTAACACTCTTCAAAACATAATTGTCAGTTTAAAGCCAAAAGAATAATAATGCAGGGTGTGGTTTATAGCATACATAGAGGTAAAATGCATGATGACCACAGCACAAGGGCTGAGACGAGATGAATGGGGTGGGGGATGGTTGTAAGTTTCCTGTGCTATAGGTGAAGTAGTATAATGTTAACTCAAGGACTATGATAAGTTAAATATGTGTCCTATAAATCCTAAAGCAATTGCTTAGAAAGAAGAATTACAACTAATTAGCCAACAAAGTAAAATTAAATCATAAAAGTACTCATTTAAAAAAACTGATGTATTTAATTAGACACAAATAACAAGATGGTAGATTTAAATGCAACCATATCAATAATCACATTTGATTTAAATGATCTAAATATCCCAATGAAAGGTAGAAATTATCAGATTGAATACTATACAAAGGAAGGCCATAGGCCAAACCAAGAAACCTAGTATAAATATGAATATAAAAATAAAAATGGGTTAAAAGTAAAAGAATGAGAAAAGATAAAGCACACTAAGCACTAATCAAAAGAAGGCCATAGCAGCTATATTCATATCAGAAAAAGTAGATTTCAGAACTAAGAATATTCCTTAGGGTGACTAAGAGGCTACTTTTTTAATACAATGACTCCTGAAGAACAACGAAAAAATTGGTGAGTTAATAACTCAAATGTGATTTCTGGTCACTATCCATCTTTTTTCTTTTCTGAGCTTTAGTTTTCCTCAGATATGTGATCAGGGATTTGGATTCAAAGGTGCTTAATTCTTGAACATTATTAGAAGTCTAGATTTTGGTAAGTTTCTAGCATTGAAAATTATCGAACTATTTGACAATTCACGGGTAATGCTTCTGATGGCATTCATGAATGGTGTAAAATACAGCCATTATAATAATCAAGTCTCTTATAAAATGGAATTATAAGATTTTATTTCAATATCAATAACCAGATATTTTACAAAAGTGCATGAATAATTGAATAAAATAAAAATCTAACAACTCAATAGGAATTTTGTTTATGTGTCCAAAAATATTTCTTCCTTGAAAGTCTAATGCAACATTTAAAAGAGTGTGTTCACTTTTAAATTTCTATATCGGTAGGGAGACCTACAGGGAGATGAAGAAAACTTGTTTCAATGCTAAGCAACAGATGGCAGATAAAAGATTTGATCATACACCTTCAGCCAGGCAGAATAAA
Organism: Lyroderma lyra; assembly: GCA_004026885.1. Classification (NCBI taxonomy): domain Eukaryota; kingdom Metazoa; phylum Chordata; class Mammalia; order Chiroptera; family Megadermatidae; genus Lyroderma; species Lyroderma lyra. The sequence goes on from PVJL010002908.1 coordinate 156,267, forward strand.
TTGTTCAAATATATTCTAGCAGCTGCTAAAGCAAATAGAGATACAGAGGAGGTAACACAAATAAACGAAGAGTTCCAAATGATCCTATGGAGACTAATTAAGGATTTGTACAGTTTTAAAGCTATATATCTCTGTAAATTTCAGCCTTGTCTAGGTTCTTAATCATTCTCTTCAAACTTTTAACACATTTGAGAACTGTTATCCTGTGTCCTGGTGCTTTGTCCACTTTAAAGAACTACCAAAAATTCCACAGCCTTCTCCTGGAGGGAAGTGAAACTCAAATTAACTGAGTCCAGGTCAATTTCTAGCCAGAGAACTGAAATACATATCCTAATTGATCCTGGAATTGACGTGGCTGGTTATAAGATGTGAAATCACACTGAACAACAGGGTGGTATCCTGAGAAGAATATTGGTCCAGGAGTCAGGAGACAGGTCTCTGTTATGAGAGCCCTGACGAGTCACTCAGCATCTCTTAGCTCAATTTCCTTATTTATTCACAGGGGAAATCATTCCTGCCCTGCCTATCTCAGATGTCTTTTGTGTGGATCAAATTATATAAATGATATAAAACATTTGCTAATAGAAAAAAAAGGAAATTATTTATGAATCATTCTACATACTTTGAAAATTTATGGTACTTAACATTTTACACATTTGAGATCTATTTTATCATTTTATTTACTTTGGTGCACCATTTTACCATTTTATTTTCACTTTATTATTAAAACTACCCTTTGAGTTATTTAAGGAAAATATTCCTAGTTTTCTAAAAAAAAAGAAACTGAAAAAGAGGTTGCCCAAGTTCAAATTTTAATTCATAACATAGCCATCAACCTATCTTTTGTGCACAGGAGACTTTTTACAATTTGAGCTGCCCGGAAAATGGAATAATCTGTCTTCCAAAGTAATGAGTTCCAATTCTGTAGACATTATAAGAAGGATTATTCCTGTATTGAAAGGAATGAGATACATGAATATTAAAATGAACCCAAGGCTGCCAAAGGTGTTCATGTCACAAAAAAGGCTGAAGAACCCAAGAACTTAGATAAGGGGGCTTGGTCTTGATGTTCAGGGAAAGACAAGACTTGAGCAAATTGTGGGAGGTGGAGGAGAGAGAGGCTTGCTCTAACTGGATAGGTCTACAGGATAGGAAAAAAATATGTATTGCACCATCCTCTGGATGTGATATGTGAACAGTATCTCCTCCAGTTGATAATGACAGTGAATGTTCTGGTGTCCAATTCAAGAAGATCAAGTAAGCAGCCACTTCTCTTGAACATTATCCACCCTCGGTAAAATTCTGGTTAGATGCACTACCGGAAGACTTAAGGTAAAGGTAACACACACATACATGCAACTGTGATAGTGTGCCAGGATAATGTTTCCTATTTTACTACATTTAAAATACTAAATTGTTTATTTTGCAAGATGAAAAGAATTCTGGAGGTGGATGGTAGTGATGGTTGCACAACAATGTGAATATACTTAATACTACTAAACTGTGACTTAAAAAATGGTTAAGGTGTTAAATTTTATGTTATGTGTATTTCACCACAATAAAAAATTAAAAATAAACTGCTAAATTGTAATAATTTCTGTGTAAATATGTAGCTATAATTAATAATAAAATTTAATTCTCTGACCTGTGCATAACCCAAACAATGAAGCAGACATGAGGTTACCTATAAAAGACCTGCGTTCACTGAAGAAAACCATTTTCCATCAATTATATTTTAGAAGAAAAGCAAATATTCCCTAGAAATATATGTCTCAGTATTGCCTTTAGTTTTAAATAGCACTTTAAAATTTAAACATTGGTATCAAAGCAATTTTCCATCAAGCTTTTAAGAAAGACATTTCTAAGATAGATAGTACTGTATTATTAAGATATTAATAAGAAACATAATAATAATATATTAAACAATTACTAATTCTCACAAGAACCCTGCGAGGTAGGTTCTATTATTATTTCCATTTCAAAATACGAGTTTGAGATTTAGAGAGATTAAAGTACAGTAGAGTCTCTGTTAACCAAAGCTCAAGCAACTGGCACACTCAAGCAACCATCAGAAACATTAAAGAAATAATACCACATTTATACGGCATGGGTGCTGATTAACTGAGAGTCTACTTACATTTATCTGGTATCTACCAATCCCCATGGGTGGTGGTTAACTGAGAGTCTAGTGTACTTGGCCAAGGTCACAAGGTGGGGGGAAGCCTGTATTTGAACTAATTCATTTTGAATTAGATCACAGCTGTATGTGATAGCTGTGCAGCAGGAACCATGACAAGGAATTTGCTTACATTGGTCCATTCAATCTCCTACACCACCATTCATTTAGTACTATTATGATCCTCTTTACAGATGGGCAAACTGGGATTAGTGAGATCTATTGGCTCCCAAGTAGGATGCCACAAATGTGGGATTCTCCCGAGGCAGCCTGATCCCAAAGCCAGTGTTTAATTCCTGCCCTCTCCTGCTTTTGCAAAGTAAAGGAGGTACTTAAAATGCCTTGTGCATACAAATACTATGATAATCTTATTATTCTTTATCACAACTCAGAACAGAAATCCTTCCAATTCTTCAAATTTTATTCTATTTTTCATTTGTATTGAGTTACTTTCTTAGGAATGTGAAACACATTGAGAGTTTGAAGAACATCCACTCACTTGAACATCATATTGAGTTAAGCAGATCTAAGGTCTCTCAATGTCAGAACATAATAATACCCTTTCAGATACACAATTCTGTGCTGTTAAATATAGCCACACAGTAAAAGTCTCTCATGTTTCAAGGGAAGAAAGCCCAACCACTTAGATAACTAAAAGGCAAATAAGTTGTAGAAATGCATTTTTACAATATTAATTATCCTTATTTTACTTTTTCAAAAACAAGGAGGGGCAGGCATTTGGCAACATTTCCTGAAAACCACAAACTACAGTCTTGCTAGTAATTGCTTTTTCTAAAATGCACATCAGACAAGTCACTTCTGTGGTATTCCTGCCAAAAAAGCATAACCAGAAACTAAGCATGAGGAAACATCAGACTAACTTGAAGGACATTTTACAAAATAACTGCCCAGTGCTCCTCCAAAATGTGACAATCATGAAAGGCAAAGAAATCTGAAGTACTGTTTTAGGTTTTAAAAAAAACAAAAGAAATAAGACAGTTTAATGCAATGTGGATCCTGGATTGGATAATGGACCCAGGAGACTCTTCTTTTTTTTCTCTAAAAAGGATATCCCTGGGGATAATTGGAAAAATTTGAATGATATCTATGGATTAGCTGATAGTATTATATCACAGTTAATTTCTTGATTTAAATACTTATAGTATGGTGATGTGAGAGAATACCTTTTAAGAAAAAATTAGAGGTAAAGGGATATAATTTTTGCAACTCTCAAATGTGCCAGAAAAAATATATCCCAATCCACTGTTTTGATGAAACCAATTTTGCAAGCTTTAACCCCCTATTAAATTATACATGGATTCATTGGATGCTAAGAGCCAATTTATTAGTTTTGAAGCACTGGACATGCATTAGCATTTTAGAAGACATGAATACAATATTGGCAATGACGTTTCCTGTATTCACTTTATTAAAAGTCTGGCTTTGGGTGATTACTTCTCTGTAAGCTGTATCTGTAGTTTGAAACCCTGTATCCTAGAAGTTGTCTTGGCTTCTCCAAGTACGTGGGAAAGGTGGGACCCGATGAGATTCTGTCAACAAAATTTGCATCCCAGCTCTCATCCTCATGTCTAACCCTCAGCTTCACTGGTCATTTTATAGTCAGCCTTAAGTATCCTAGAAAGGCCATCAGATATTGGATTCTGATCCCCCGATGGTTTATCAGCAGTGTCTGACCTTTTGGTTTCCCTGGGTTACATTGGAAGAAGAGTCATCTTGGACCACACATAAAAAACTAATGATAGCTGATGAGTTAAAAAAAAAGTCACAGACAAATCTCATAATGTTTTAAGAATTTGTTTTGGGCTGCATTCAAAGCCATCCTGGGCCACAGGTAGGACATGCCTGCTTTAGACTCTGCAATATACTCAAACTGATGTACCTTCTACTTTAACGTAAGTCTCAAATTCCTAAAAATCTTTATGACCTTAAAGTAACCCATGGAATGTTGTTTCAAGAAATATATGGCTTCTCAGATTAAAAGAGGCACATTCATGCTTCCAACCCTTCATAGTCTTGTGTAGTTTTAAAATAAAAATTAAAAATTCCCACCCTTACACTTTTTAAATGCTAGATTAAGCCTTAAGCTCTGATCATTTCTGACAGATAACTTTTTGAAAGAAATACAGACTTTTGACCAAATTAATGATCATTTTGTATATTATAAGAATAAATAGATCTTTATTGATTCTCCTTTGGGGATGAAAATCTTTTCCTAAAGTGATCCTCAGATACATTCAGTATGAATCTGATTCTCCATATAATGTGAGTATAGATAAAAGAGGACTTTAAATACTTCCATGCATTGTCTTTGGGGGAAAAATTCCATTTTACAATATGCTATGGACTACAAAACCTTTAACTGCCCTTTGAAGAATTGAGAAATGGTCCTCTTAACTCTTGGTTAATGAGGAGAACCAAAAGATAATCAACTAAAACAGATAAGTTTCATTGAAACACATCAAACGCATAGTAATTTTTTATTTTAGTAGAAAACTTCACTATTTGTAAAAGTTTTTATCAATGTTTTCTAAAATACAGATCAGAGGTAGATCACAACTCCAAAACCACTTCAGCCTCAGCACCGAACACCCTTCTTTTTATCGTCTCACAGTTTCTAAGCATCTTTTATCTTGTATACCTTCATACCAAGTACCATATTTTGCTGTGTATAGTGCACTCTCATATATAATGTGCAACCATGTTCTTGGCCAAAACTTTCAGGGGGAAAAATATTTTGTTTTAATTTTTTAATTCAAATTTGTATTTATTTATATTTAGGTGCTTGCTTTTTGTATTTATAAAGGAACTTTAGCATTTTTATTAATTTATATTTATTTTTAATTGTTAAATTTATTGGGGTGACACTGGTTAGTAAAAATTACATAGGTTCCAGGTGTACAATTCTACAGTGCATTGTCAATATGTTACACTATGTGCTCCCACCCAGAGTCAGTTCTCTTTCCATCACCATATCTTTGAGACCCTGTGCCTTCTCCCCAACCCACCTCCCCAATAGTATTTATTTTTTAACGTATTATTTTGCATACAGACATTGTAATTGACTTCTAGAATTACATTTTTAACTCATAAGCATAAATAAAAGAATGATAAACATTTATATAGATACAGAATTAGTACTATACATGTATAATGCACATCCTTACTTTTCCCTCACAAATTTGGGAAAAAAGGAGCACATTATACACAGCAAAATATGGTAAATTTTGCTTATTTTGGCACTCCCCATTCTGTAATTCCCTCATCACTTATAACCTCCCAATTTCTGGTTTCTGCAGAATTCTTTCCAATCCTTTAAGCATCAAGTATAATAAAACCTTCTCAATCACTACATCCTCCCCCAAGGTAAAATTAAAAGCTATCTCATGGGTATCCAACAGCACCTTCACATATACAGACCATGGAATGTTTCACATAGTCTTTAGCAATTTTGGGTGGGTGTGATGGTTAATTTTGTGTGTCAATTTGGCTCAGCTATGGTACCCAGATATTTGATAAAACATTATTACAATGTTTCTGTAAAGGTATTTTTGTATGAGATTAATATCTAACACAGCAGACTTTCAGTAATGCAGATTACCCTCCATAATGTGGATGGGCCTCATCTATTCAGTTGAAGGCCTTAATAGAAAAAGACTGACCTCCCCTTATGAAGAGAGAATTTTGCCAGTAGGCTGACTTCACACTTGAACTGCATCATAAATTCTTCCTTGGGTCTCTAGTTTGCTGGCCCAACCTGCAAATTTGGACTGCCAACCTCCACACTTTCATGAACCAATACTTAAAAATCTCTCTAGATAGATAGATATCCACCTATCTTTATCTATATCTACATCCATATCTATATGCACACGTCCTATTAGTTCTGTTTCTTTGGAGAATTCTGGCTAATCTAATACAGTGAAGAATACTGGAATGTTTGACTTTGACTCTATTTTAGGGCATCTTCAAATTTTTCCATAATTAAATGCAAAAAGCTCTTCTGTTAAATTGGATGCATAAACACTAAAATGCTAACAATTGTTATCTTAGGGTGAGACTTTCATACTTTTTTCTTTGCTTTAGTCTATTTTCAAAGTATCTTATAAAGAACCATATTGCTTATGTTAAACAGAAAGAAAAAAAAAACACATTCTGTGACAAAAGCATCAGAAATCCCTTTAAGTTACTTGGAGATTCCATTTATCCCCAAAGTTACTTGAGCCCTGCTTTGAAGGCAGGTAGATAAATGCTTGATGTCAGCCATGTTGCACAGTCAATAGGAAATTATTTTTAAAAAAAGCTATGGTAAATTGAAACATGTGTCACCAATCAATTAATGGCAGTGGCTGTGTGTCCAGCAGGCCACAGTTTCACAGTTTTAAAAATATGTCAGCCTTTGCTTTTGTTTGAAATATAACAATTTTTAAATGATGGCAACTAACTAAAAAGAAAGAAAAAATGAACTACTTTGCTTTTCAAACAAACAAATCACTGAAGTCTCTGGTTTATGGCCTCAGGCTGATACCCTTTAACAATGATTTAACTTCTCAGAAATAAATTGATCTAGCATACGCCACTGAGAATATCATCTTTCAGAGGGGTAAGGCACGCTTTTACAAGTTGTTGACTAGGGTATGGATTTCAGAGGCAGAATTAAAGACATGCAAGTATCCATTGATGAATAACAATTTACTTCATTTGGAGCAGAGTGGTTCTATGATAATCTTCATCTGTCTCTCTTCAGTCGATTGAAGGAATCTCCCAAGCTAAAAATCACTCATTCACATAACCCTAAGCTATTTTTAAAATATGTATGAACAATATGCTTAAGAAATTTCAAGGGGATCTCTTGCTGGCACAGTTGTTTGGATCAGTGGTTTTGTAAAGCGTTGGTCCCACTCATTCTGAGGGAACATTTTAAGTTACCAGGATGATAGTAGTGGAGAGCTAGTATTAGAATGAAGTAGGCAGAGGTCCAGAAATGCTCCAGATTGTCCCAAATATAAAGAACTTTCATGTCCCTCTCTGACTTTCAAACATCCCCAGTGAATGTTCATAAACATGAAAAGCCTCTTCATCTGTGAGAACAGATAACTTTATTCCATTTAATACAGAAACACAAAGCATGTTGATAAAGTTTTAAAAAATCCCTACATTTTTTAGCTATGCAACTTCCACGTAGATTGAGAAAAAAGTTGTGCTTTGGGGGTTTGCTCTCTTCAGAATTTTACCAAGAGTGGCTCACTCTTCTAGAAAATTATGCCAGTGAAGTCAATGCTGCCCATGGTATTTGAGTAAACACACTACATACCTTTATGTGTCAGTATTTCGACTTGTCACATGTCCAGTGATTCTGTGGAGAGCTTCGAGTATCTGACTACCTCTTCATGTCTTCTATTATAGGATGGTCATGTCTAAACATTTACGTACTGAAATACTTTTTTTTTTAAATAAAGTGCTTAGCACTTATGTCTCCTTTATATTAGAGTATGATAGTGCTTTTAAACATTTATGTTTGTCAGTAGGTTCTATTATCTCTAATTTTTATTTCAGAATATTAAATGAGGCATTTAAATATTTATTATGAAAAGAGATAATCAGGTCCAATTGAGCTGAGAAACAATAACTTAGAATCTATCCTGATTGATGAGCCTAATCCATATTCATTGTCCTCAAGGTTAGAATGCAGTGAAGTCATTTCATCTCAGAAAGGAAATGTTTCATTTTTGCCAAATTATGAACTTATCATCATCGAAGCATCATTTCTGAAAACTTTCCGAAAGCTTTCTTGTTTAAAATTTCAAGGACTTGATTTCTCACCTAATTTTTGTTTCATAGTCATCAAACAGGATTTAGGTATACTTATTCTACCACTCATCATTGTATGGCTTGTGCCATCTCAAAGAAGAAATAGTTAAAACACCTTTAGTAAGCATTCATAAAATTTGACTTATGTGGTGAACTTATTATACAACAAGTTGACAATGCACTGTAGAACTGTATGCCTGAAACCTATGTAATCCTTGCTAACAGATGTCACCCCAATAAGTCTAACAATAAAAATGAATTAAAAAAAAAAGAAAAAAATTTTGATTTATGTGCACACCTTTGCTGGAGAACCTCAGTTATTAATGACACTCTGAAAACTGTTACAGTCTATTGCCAAAATCAGAGCTCTGTGAGCTACAGTGGAATTCTCTAATTTAGGTTGGAGGTAAAGCTCTTGGTACACCACGCTTAAAATAGTAGACTCACATTGAGATTTAACTAATCATTCCATTCTGGGGGAAAGAAGGAGTCTTTGTTATTAATGACTTAAGACAGCTTAAATTCTTCTTTAAATTGACCTTCACAGTTTTTTGGAAATTCTACCTGGAAGTCTGATTGAGCTGTATGCTTATCAAAACCACTTAAGTAAGTCATTTTCTTAAATAAAGTATGAGACTTCAGAAAGAAAACAAGAGGATTGGTAAATACAGGAAGGGGTCAACCAACTGGCCAATTAGATGACCTAAGTTAATTCTGGATGAATCAATAGGTTGAGGCAGCCGTAACCCAATTTCATCTGCCAGAGATATCATCTCACAATGTCATCTGAATCCACCTAAGCTATTCAAATTTGCAGCCTTCTCCTCATTGTGTGGTTATGGACTACTTGAAAACCTAATTAGAATGCAATACAATAAACAACCAACATGTAAATGAATTTTAAAAATTCTCCCTCCAACTTTTACTTTCTCAGTGCTACTGTCACCATTGCCCTAATAATTTGAACATATAGTATGAATCTCATTTCTTCATCACCATTTCACATTACATCTACCTCATTCCTATTTTCATTAGTTATTTAAACAAAACAAAACAAAAAGCCCTATCTCTTTAAATTTATCCTCTTACATCTCCAAATGAATCTCACACTGTGTCACTTTTCTGGCACTTAGAAAGTCAAACCTCTAAATCTGATGTTATGGGACAAGTGGGTTGACTCACTTGCAGAGGTATTAGAGAGGCTGACAAGAGGGCAAGGGGGAGGGAACACAGAGAATAAAAAGTATAGGAAGTTCCTGCCAAGCCTGAAGCTGAAGGAAGAAAAAGAAGGAATTACTTTAGTTGATCTCAGAACACAGTGTTGTCAAGAGAGCTTGGAAACTTGGAATAGGTGATTTTTAGAGGCTATGCAAGGAAGAACAGGAAACTCAAAGGAGGGGGCTCCCAAAGAGAGGAGGGCCCAAGGGGAACTGGGACCAGAGAAAAGAAAATGCCCAGCAGAAACTTAAACAACAAGAGATATGCAGCCTCTTCTGGTGCTGCTCCCCTAAGCAGAGAAAGAGCAAAGGATACCCTGGTTTTTCCCCTACTCTTGTTTTGAGTGTCCTGTCGGCACTACCCAGTGGCTAAACCTAACCAGAAGCAAGGTTGCACAGGAAAGATAGTATGCCAAGGTCAGATCCCTAAAGAAAAAGATTAAAGAATGACTGAGAATGGAACTGAGAGCAAACACGCAGACAGCTGACAGAGAGGCTATGTATGTGTGAGAAGCTTCTCTCATATCACTGCAGGATTTGGCTTCTTAATATTCTCTTTCTATCATAATATAAAACCTCTCTATAATCCATAGGGAAAAGAGCAGTGGAAGATGCCTGGAGTAACCCCAGTAACAGGAATTTAGATAGTAATCAATTTAGTAATTTAGGTAGCACTTGGCTTTCTAATGGAGGCTCAGATGGTTTTACTAGTGCTAAAATCATACAAGTCACACAATTCATCTGATTATATCCGTTGTTGCTTAAAAGAGCCAGTCATAGTTACATGATAGAGAGAGAGAGAGAGAGAGACAGAGAGAGAGAGAGAGAAACTCTCAAGTATTATGTGTTGAGTTAATCATTTTACTCAGTTTGTGGTACATTCATCTGTCTCATGCAAGGACCTAGTTTTGTCTATATTAATTGATTGAATACTTGAATAATATCCACTTTTCTACATGTCCTACTCTCACTTTTTACCTCTTGCCTTTGACCATCATTTAAATTGTATCTTTTTTGTTTTTTTTTAACAGCTTACAAAATTTAACACTGTTTATTTGACTTCAAAAACATTTCAGCATTCTACACATACAAAAAATAACAAAACATTGCAAATTATTTTTCATACATAAGGTTCTTAAACTGTAATTGATGCAGTGGCTCTTCACTTTGCTGACAATGAAGAGTTCTACAGTTTGCTTTTTTTTAAAAAAAGTTTAAAACTACAGCACTTAACTAAAATAGATCCAAACACTTTTCATGCCAGCTGACCCCCCTTTTCCACAGCTAACAATGGCAGCAGAATGCTATGTCACTATATAAAAAAACAAGACAACCTGAAGCTAAATGGATGCCCACTGCAGTGTCCACAGGTCCAGCCTCGCAGTGCACGCCCTGAGCTACGGCCCCTCCCCACAGCCTCAACACCAAGCAAGGAGCCTCAAGAGCTTATCTCAGTTGTCCTGTTCTTTTTGCAAACTATAGATATGCACACTTGATAACTCAGGATTTCTAGCCAATAACCACATAGTTAACACCACCTTACAGATTAAGAAAAGAAAATGCCAGAAACATCTTTAAATGCCTTGTCACACCACCAGCCAAGTGCACAGAGTGAGGAGAACACGAGAGCCTTTTCATTTTTAAAATGTTTGGAAATATGTACAACTTTGATACAGTTTCAAGGTGCTCCAGACACCCATGGCCACTTCATGTAAACCACTGACAATTTCTAGAGCAATCTGAGAGACTCCTACGGGATCATGGTCCAGTTGTATAATTAATCCTAACGAGGGTGACAGACACATCTCAGATCAGAGCTGTGCCAATCACAGCACTCCCCTACTCTAAGGTATTCACAAGGAAACAGATAAACAGTTTCTTTATTCATCCTTATCCTCATCCTCATCCTCCTCTTCCTCCTCCTCTTCTTCATCCTCATGTTCATCGTCTTCCTCTCCACCTTTTTCGGGGCAACTTTAGTGGGGCCTTTTGGGCCACCAAACTTTCCTTTAGACTTCTAGTCCACAACCTCCTTCTTGTACTTCTTCAGCTCTGCTGCCTTCCTATCATAAGGCTGCTTTTCATTGTCACTTATTCCACATTTCACCCAGCTTCTTTGCCACATCTCTAATAGAGGTGCCAGGATTTGTGGATTTGATCTTAGGGCACAATTCTGACCAGAAAAGGAAGAATCCAGACGGTGGCCTTTTGGGAGCATCAGGGTCCTTCTTGCCTCCCTTAGCTGGTCCATAGTCCTTCATTTCCCGATCATAGCGTACTTGATCTGCCTTTGCCATTTCATCGAATTCAGACTTCTCTTTCCCAGACATTGTCTTCCACCTCTCAGAGCACTTCTTGGAAAATTCTGCAAAATTGACAGGGACCTCTGGGTTTTTCTTCTTATGTTCCTCTCTGCATATCTGCACAAAGAAGACATAAGCAGACATCTTGCCCTTTGGCTTCTTGCGATCACCTTTAGGCCATCTTAACTGTATTGCTTGCTAGTCTCTAAATTGTATCTTTACATGTGTTCTTGCAAAATGTACAAGGGCTGCCTGGGGAAAACCTAGCCATTGTCAATAATGGGGTGCCACAAATGTATACACTTTTAAGAGACATTATCTATGTATTACTTTTCAAAGTTGGATTGAATTACAGTAGCAATGTGTAGTATGACGTTCACTCAAAAGTTGTCATTAATCAAATGAATGCTAGTGTCACCATGTGACAGGCAGGACAGTCAAACAAAATGGCAGAAGCACAGTTGGAGCTTGAGGAGCACAAGACCATTTTGAAGGGGTACTTGAAATTTGAGAACGTTTGAGTTTCCCCCACCTGACTTAACACCCCTTGACTTCTACCTGTGGGGGACCTTAAAGGATGTGGTGACTAGCAAACCGGCTACACTGGCAGTACTTTGGGAAGAAATTGAAATGCCATGCACAGCAGTACAAGGGGACACTTTGGTCAATGCTGCTCAAGCAAGTTTGCCATAATCAGAAGTGTCTGGATGCTTTGAGCACCTCTTGTAATTGCAGAAGTCAAACATGACTTGTAGTCATCTTTTGTTATCAACATATATGATTACAATTTTAATATAGTTTTTTCCTTTCTTAAAATATGTATACATTTTTTGGCACCCTCTGTATAATGAGAACAGTTACACGGCTGGTACTTTCCTGACAGCCCTTATATATGGTTTTTGTGTGTACCCAGTTTTAATGCACATAAAAGTAGTAAGTTTTAGTTCTCATTCTGTTTATTCATTTTTGTCAATGCTTTTAGGATCTACCCAAGTTACTCTTTGTACATCTAATCTCGTGCTTCTAACTGCTTATAGTATTTTAAGTTGCATCTACCACATTTACCTGAACACTGTTACATTTGCAGACTGCCTCCACCTCCCAGGCATACAATGAACATCCCCATAGACATCCCGGACAGGAACTCTTCTGGGCCTTTATGAAAATTTCTCTAGAATATAAATGCAGCCACAAAATTGCTAAAGCTTATGTATGTATATATTTAATTTTACTACGTAGTATAGATTGCTCTGCCGAATAGCTCCACTGGTTTCCAGTTTCAAAAGCAATGAGGATTTATATATCCCCAAATCTCTCACTCCACTTGACACGATTTAGCTTACTAATTACTGTCAGTCTAATAAATGTAGAGTTATCTTGTTTTCTTTCCATTTCTATTTCTCTAATTAATATAGAGTATCTCATCACATGCTTGCTACTTTTGGGTTTTCTCTTTAGTAAACTGCTTGTTTAAATCTGATCCTTTTTTTTTTTTTGTAATTGGATTTATCTTTTCCTTCTTTATTTGCAAGAAATTTTATATAAAAAAACAACCTTTTTTTGGTTTTAGATATTACAAATACACTTTTCCATTTTGTTGACTGTGAATTAAATTTGTCCAGTGTTCTTTGTTGACTAGAAATCCTTAATATTTATATAATCAAATTCATAAAACTTTTGCCTTATGGTTGGCTTTTTTGAAATTTTAAGGTATCCTTACCATGAATCATGTCTTTCTACCTTTTTTTCCTATTATTATTATTTTACCATTCAAATTTTGGTCTTTAATCTAGTTATAATCCACCTTCCCAGGCGGTGTTAGATAATAATCTCATTTTATTTTACTTCATATAGTGATCTGGTTTTCCCAACACCATCTATTAAGCAATCCATTTTCCTCACCTGTGTCACACCTGTATCAAGTTTCTGTCTATGCTATGTTTGTTTCTGGACACACTTTGGTGTTTCATTTGCTGAGCTTTTCTTGTTTTGACAGCACACTCTATTTCTGTGCCTTTTTTATGTCTTAATATCTGGTACAGTCAGTCCTCCATCTTTACTCTTATTTTTAATGATTTACCTAGTCATTCATGGATTTTCATTTATTCATATACTTTTTAAATTCAATTTTTATTAAATGTATTGGGTTGACATTGGTTAGTAAAATTACATAGGTTCCAGGTGTACAAGTCTATAATGCATCATGTATATAGTGCAGTGTGTGCTCACCACCCAGAGTCAGAGCTCCTTCTGTCACCATGTATTTGACCCCCTTTCCCCTCTTCTACCTCCTTCCTTCTCCCTTACCCTCTGGTAATCACTAAACTGTTGTCTGTGTCTATGAGTTTTTGTGTCTTTGTTTGTCTTGCTTTAAGGTTTATATCCCACATATAAGTGAAGTCATAGTTATCACCTTTTTCTCTCTGACTTACTTTACTTACCACGATGATCTCAAGATTCATCCATGTTGTCACGAATGACAGTATTCCATCTTTTCGTACGGCTAAGTAATACAGGGTTTGGCAGAAGTAATGCCTGGAGTGGAGTTATAATTTTATTACAAAATCATAACACACATGCTTATGATTTTGCAATAAAAGATTTGATAAAAATTACCATCTCATAGAAATGGGCATTATTTGTGTAATCATAAGCATGTATGGTTATGATTTTGTAATAAAATCATACCTCAGGTCTGGGTGTTACTTCTGCCAGACCCTGTATTTCACTGTATTTAGGTACCACATCTTCTTTATCCAACCATCTAGTGGACACTTTAGTGTCCATATACTTTTTAGAGTAAAAAATGAGTTTATCAAGTTCCTCAAGAATTACACTCTAATTTTGATTGGGATATTATTGAATTAATTTGGGAAGAATAGATCTTTATAATATATCATACCAATCAAGAATGTGGAATATTTTGGGTCCTTTATTGGTTTTAAAGTTTCTTTATAAGCATCTCATTTGTTCTTACTTAAACTAATTCCTAAATTATTAATGGCAAGTTGTTCTTTTACTGTATGTTTTAAGTGGCTGTTGCTAGTCATTTTTATAGGATGATCTTGTTATAGGCAACACAGTAGCTGAACTCTTTTTTAAAAATTCTTAATTCTGATAGTTTTCCTGGAGTCTGTCAGTTATTCTAGGTAAATCATCACTTTTTACACAAAATAAGTCAATTTTGTTGTCCTATGTTTTAATCTTCATGTTTCTGGTTTTCTTTCTTTAATATTGGCTATGCCTTCTTATTCTAGATTAAAATGCAGTTGTGATTGTAGACATCCTTACCTTGTTCCAAATCATAAAGAGAATGCATTGATGTTACTCCAGTAAGTGTAATGTTTGCTGTAGAGTGTTGTTAGAACACAAATTTACCACGATAACGATGGCCCTTTATGTTCTTGGCTTGATAGGAGCTTCAATTTTAAATTGATGAAGAACTATAGAATATTTAGTCTGTATTGGTTCAGATAATTGTATGAATCCTTTTTTAATCTACTTATGTGGAAAATAATACTGATAGATTTTGTGATAGCAGGACATTCTTGCATTGCTGGGATAGCTACTTGATTATGTTTTATTTTTAAATATATTATTAGCTTTAATTTAATATTTTGTTTAGGGTATTGACATCTATATAAAAAAGGGAAATTGTTCTTATTTGATTTTGGTATCAAGATTGCACTGTCTTTATAAAATGACCTGGACATAAGTGCTCCTGTTTTTGTATTCTTGTCCAAGAGACAAAAGAAGAAATAACTGATCCCTGAATATTTGGTAGAACTCACATGTAAAGCCATCTAATCCTGGAGCTTGTTAAGAGAAGACAGCTTAGCAAGTATTTCAATTACTTTGTTTTTTTTTTCCTGTTGGGAAGAGACACTGTATTGTTCTTGGGGTCTCTAGAGGCCTCTGGCTGGGCTGGGTCACTGGCTCCCTTTTGATTCTTATTTTCCTATTGAAGTTCGATTTCTTCTTGCATTAATTTGGACATTTTATATTTTTCTAGGAGATGATACACTTCAGCCATATTGTCAACTATATTAATGTATATTTGCACATGCAGTTATTTTTAGAAATTACTTATTACATATAGATTTTTCTTTGTTCTCATTCTGCACTTTGTTTTTCTTATATCCTCTTGTTTTTCTCTTAACTGCACTACCAAAGGTCTACCTACTTAATTAATCTGTTCAAAGTATAACTTTGATTATGTTAATCTTCTGTATTAATGTTAGTCACTATTTAATTGACTTCTATCATAATCTTTTTTCTTTTTCTAGTTTTATCTCTTGCTATGTAGCAAATTACTTAAAATTAAATTTTAGCTCATTTATTTTTAACTTTTTTTATTTACCAAAAATGAATGTAAAACTATAAAATTTCCTCTACCCACATTTGTAGCTATGTCTTATGCATGTTTTACTATGCTCCAAAGCAACTGTATATTTAAGCGAAACTTTTGTTACCAATTTCTATTTTTTGTCACTATAATCAGGGAATATGATATTGATATTGATCCTTTGGGCTTCATTAAGGCTTTCTAAACTTTAGTCTATATTTTGTAACTTTTCCAATACTTACCAAGAAGAGTTCAATACATTCTAAACATTAAACTGTAGTATAAAAATCTTTTTAAAAAATCTCTTAATTTTTGTTTGATTGCTCTATTATTTTTTAAGAAGAACTTATTAACAATTTTTAGGTACATTTGATAATTTCATTTTTTAATCTATTATTTCTTCGTTTCTCTCACATGCTGCTTGACATATTTTGAGGTTCCAGAGTAAGGTGCATATAGGTTTATGATGATACATCTTCTTGTTCTTTTCTTTCCCTGCTAGAAATATAGAATTCTTTCTTTGGCTATCACAATATATTTGGCTTAAATTTTATTTTGTCCATAGTTGGAATCATTACTCAAGTGTTATTGACATATATCTTTTCCCATTTAAAAAAAGGATGAAACTTTCCATGACTCTGCATTAAATGTTTCTTCCATAGATTCTTCCTTTGAATAAGTGACTTCAAAGGATTTATTTTTATATTGTGTATGTTACAACATATTTATTTTCCTTATTTCATTTTTTTCTTTGACTTTCTTTGTCATTTACTTTTACCCACTTTCCTTTCTGTTGGCTAGATCAAAATTTCTTGGTTTAAAATTTAAACATTCTATTTTGAAGAGATATATGAACTCCTATGGTTATTGCAGTATTATTCACAACAGCCAAGATATGGAAACAAACTAAATGCCCATCAACAGATGTATGGATAAAAACGAGTGATGCATATATACAATGGAATATTATTCAGCCATGAGAAAGAAAGGTATCCTGCCATTTGCAATAACATGGATGGACCTTGAACACATTATGGTGAGTGAGAAAAGTCAGACAGAGAAAGAGAAGTACTGCATGATATCACTTGAATATGGGTACAAATGTTCAATGAGTATTATTATAAATAAGCCATAGTGATCTAATGCACAGTATAGTGAATGTAGACAACAATATTATACGATAATTACATATACTATGTAACGTGATCAATATAGCTACAAAGGCAATTATATTGTAATATATAAATGTATCAGTTACACATTGTACACCTTAAATACATACAATGTTATATGTCAAATATATTCAATTAAAACTAAAATTTAAACATTGTATTTTACCCTTACATTGTTTGCCTTTAAACTAAGATGCATCCATATATTTATTTATGCCTATTGGTATTTTAAACAACAGAGGGTGCCAAAATAATGTATACATATTTTCAAAAAGGAAAAAAAGTGTATTAAAATTGTAATACTCAATATATACCAATAACAAAAGATGAATACAAGTCATGTTTGACTTCTGCAATTACAAGAGGTATTCAAAGTGGTTATCATTAGCATCTAGACACTTCTGATTACAGTGAACTACTGCTTGAGCAATGTTGATCAAAGTGTCCACTTGTATCACTGCATATGCCATTTCAATTTCTTCCCGAAGTATCATCAGTGTAGCTGGATTTCTATGGCACACCACATCCTTTAAGGTCCACCATTGGTAGAAGTCAAGTGGTCCTAAGTCAGGAGAACATGGGGGAAACTCAAGTGCACCTCTTCATCCTATCCATTGTCCTGGCAAATGGTCTTGCATTCCTTGAAGGATAACCATGCTCCTGCCATTTTCTTTGACTGTCCTGCCTGTTGCACGGTGATGCTAGCATTCATTTGATTAATGCCGTCTTTTGAGTGAACGTCATACTACACATTGCTACCATAATTCAATTCAATTTCAAAAAGTAATACATAGACAACATCTCTTAAAATGTATATATATTTTTTGGTACTCTAGTATATAAGTATATGTATTGTCTCTACAAAAAACAAAGTACATTAGCTCACATTTATTTCTCTTTTGCTCCCTACCGTAATGTAACAATAATGTCTAAAATTTTCTTTTTAAGGTTTGAGAATTTTTCTTAGACACAACACATTTTTACCAGATATTGGTTTACCCAGGATTAACATACACTTTTCATTTTCTCCTGAATTTGCTTAATTACAAAAAGCATTTAAATACCGACTTGTGCATTTCTCTCAGAATTACCATAACAGTTTGGTCAAAATGGGTCTAGAGGGTATTATGATAAGTGAAATGAGTCAGCCAAAGGAAGAAAAATACCATAGGGTTTCACTTCTATGCAGAATATAAGAAAAAGAAAAACAAACAAAACAAAATAAAAACAGACTCATGGAAACAGAGACCAGAGGGATGGTTACCAGAGGAAGGGGGTAGGGGGATAGGTGAAAAGGGAAAGGGGAATTCAGTCAATAATATTATGATAAGTGTACATGATAGCAGATGATTACTGGAATTAGTGGAGTGATCACATTATAATGTAAAAAATGTCAAATCACTATACTGTATACCTCAAACTAATATAATATAACATTATATACTAACTACAATTAAATTTTTAAAAAGTTTTAAAAGAATATAACCTTTCAAGCAAAAAAACAGTACTGAAAACAAAAATGTAAAATCCTTTTTTCTTTGTTTCTAGTACTTTTTACTGCACACAGGAAGAATGCATCTTTATATACTAAATGAAAGTTTAAATTCTCTCTCTTCCAAAAGTCATATATTTCAATTCCTTGATGAATTCAGAATATTTTTTTGGACAATTAAAAAAAGTCAATGAACCTTCTATTTTACTATAGTGGTAGAGCTTTCAACCAAATATGAACTGAAACTCTGACTAACTTCAATTTAAAAATGTGATACAATCTGGTTTAATATGGGTTTTGAATTGAAGTAGGTAAATTCAAGCTGGAGTCAAGTAAGAGCATCAGCATTATCAATTCAGGATTCTGAAATAATACTGTTCAATGAAGCAGTAAGTTTCCTTTAAATTTCAGAAATGTATAGGGATATAGCAAATTCACAAGTCAACTGATAGAATTACACTTTTAAAAAACAACAATTTAGAACAAATATACCAAATTTTATCACTTTCAGAGAAAAGTTGGCTAATAAAATATGTATTAGTGGGGATTGGGGAGTATAGGAGAACTCTACTTTATTCTTAATTTTGCTGTAAACCTAAAATTGCTTTAAAGAAAAAAGTTTATTAATTTAAAAAATAATAAAACACATCAGTAGCTGGCTTCATCATAACAAATATCCCCCCTAAATTTGGGATTAGAAATACAGTGGGACCTTGGTACTCATTATTAATTGGTTCCAGGAGGTGTGACAAGTACCAAACAAAGGACAAGAACTGGGGCAGAAGTTTCAATTCAAAATGCATCGAGTACCAAACTTGATGAGTTTTAAAGCAGTCGATTACCAAGGTATGACTATATCTTTGAAATAATTGCATTATCTACTTTGCAAAGAAAAGCAATAGGGCAAAGTGATTTAATAATTCCATCGATTTTGTACATACAAGAGTAGTTTTCCTTGGAAATGGGATTATTAGGGTAGAAATGAGTCTTCCTTCATTGGGTATGCTTATTCATAAAATATTTCTTAATAATTATACTAAATTACTGTGGAAGATTCTGAGCAAACGGCAATTGTCATAAGAGATATCTGCAATCAGTTAAAGCTGTCAGTAAAAATCTAGCTATCAGGGAAATGCACATCAAAACCACAATGAGATACCACCTCACACCTGTGAGAATGGCTATTATCAACAAGACAAGGACTAACACGTGCTGGAGAGGATGTGGAGACAAAGGAACTCTGGTACACTGCTGGTGGGAGTGCAAACTGGTACAACCACTGTGGAAGGCAGTGTGGAGGGTCCTCAGAAAATTGGGAATGGAGCTACCATATGACCCAGCAATCCCCCTTCTGGGGATCTGCCCAAAAAAACTTGAAAACCTTTGTCCGCAAAGACTTATGTACCCCAATGTTCATCGCAGCGCTGTTCACAGTGGCCAAAACATGGAAACAACCAAAGGTCCCTGCGACAGATGACTGGATAAAGAAGCTATGGTACATTTACACAATGGAATATTAGTCAGCTGTAAGAAAAGATGAAATATTGCCATTTGCAACAAAATGGATGGACCTGGAGATCATCATGCTTAGTGAAATAAGCCAGACAGAAAAAACAAAGAACTGTATGACTTCACTCATATGCGGAATATAAAACTGAAAGCAAAGGAAAAAGAAATGAAGAAACAAACAAAGAACCCATGGACACAATCAATAGTTTAATGTTTATTTGGGGACGAGTGGGTT